>PVHP010002518.1:56904-89253 GCA_004024765.1 Zapus hudsonius
CCCCCCCCCCCCCCCGACTCCAGGCTTCACCATTGCTGAGCAGTGTCCTAGCACTAAGGCCAGTGTGACTTACTGCTGGAATTGCCACAGCCCAGTCAGTAACAGAGGGGCTTCTGCTGTCGTGTCCCTGCTGGAGACAGTCCATTAAGCCTGCTAATCGTCCTCACTGCTCTCTCTGCCTTTAAAAAACCCTGCTCACTCTCCCAAGTGGGTGGAAGGAGCTCTCATTTTCAATCTGTGTCCAAGCCTGGCATTTGATGCCATTTGTGCTCATAACACTAATGCAAGTATCAATTAAGCCCAATCAAGACCGGCTCTTAGCAATAATGGACACTTGTACCTGAACTCCAAGCACAGTAAAGGAAGGCGTATGCTCCTTGGGTATCTGGTGAGTGCTTGTGAAATGACTATGAAACCTGTATTGTGGACCAATACTTGAAAATACCTGTCTGTTCACAAGTGTGCTGACTTACCAGACTGGGTCATGAATGGGCAGATAAATGAATGGTCATGTTTCCTAGAGCATATGAGAGTAAGTCAATGATAGGTGTTATACTCCTTGGAAAACTGCAACATGAATAATGTATGAATGATCATCTGATGTAATTGAACCATCCTAGGGCCTATTCCCATGTTGGATCCTGACAGAGGTCCACCCCAGCCAGGGTGGGTGCCTCAGGGAATGCTTTCTACACATCCTGTTACGGGAACACCTCTGGCATTTGAATCTCACTAGTTCATTCTTGAATTAGATTGTGGGTGACAGGGGAGCCTCATGAAGTCCGAAGGTATTTTTCGTCATTGTTCTTTAGTTTTCCTTGAGGAATGAGACCATATTTTACATGATTCAGAGTGTCTTCCAGAAGAAAATCAATAGTTTCAGGAGTTTTCTGCATTGCTGAGATGAAGGGAGCTCGCATGCCTTAACATGCTCCATATGTCTCTCATTAAATAATCCTCCAGACTTAAAAAAAAAATAGAAAGAAAAAGAAGAGAAAGAAGTCATCATCTCTAGCTAGACATCAAACAATAAAACTATTTTTAGCCCTTCATGCCATTAAGAAATTAGATTCTATACATTCATCTTCCAGTTATCTGGCTTTAGTAAAATGATCTTGAAAAAGAATGTGGGTGAATAAAGCCAAAACGTTTTCTGCACAGTATACAGGCTGACATTTAAGAGCACTCTTTAATAAGAGTCTTAACGTGTCATACAGGAGGAGGCAAGAATTTTGAAAGACCGGTTTGTAGATTAAGTTAGGAGTTGCAAAGCAATGCATGTTCCTTTGGGCCTACGTTTGTGTGATCTTTGCATGTCTCATATTCAGACTGTGGAGTGATAAATACCTTTCTCAGGAGTGGGGGTTGAAGCATGTGGAAGAACAGAGAGCTGTTCTCACAGATAACATTGGGTTTTATTGGGAGGAATACCAAAGGGGTGCTGGAGAGACAGGGTCCAAAAGTTCTGGAGGGAAAGAGGCTGGCTGCATACTAATGTCTTAGAATAAGGTCAACACAAGCAGGAAGCTCCAAGCTCTTTCTCAGCTTTGGGTGCCCTCCACAGTCAGCCTTATAAAGAGTGCCAGCTCTGTAAATTCTCACTTGTTTTTTAATCCTAAAAACTATGCAATGAGGACTGGAGAGATTGCTTAGTGGTTAAGGTGCTTGCCTGCAAAGCTTAAGTACCAGGGTTTGATTCTACCAATACCCATGTAAAGCCAGATGTACAAAGTGGAGAATTCATCTTGAGTTTGTTTGCAGAGGCTAGAGGCCCTGCACACCCCAACTATTAACTATTCTCATTCTCATTCTCTCTCTCTCCTTGCAAATAAACAAATAAAATACTTAGTTAAATTGTGCAGTGAATAGTGCTGCTTCAAGAGAATACTAGGCTAGTAGGTGATTGGTGGATATTATTAGATAGATTTCATGACGGAGGAGGAAGATTGACAGCATGGGTGGAAACTCAGTGTCACACAGGAGAAGGCCCCAGTCCTCAGAGCCAGAATTAGCAGATACACCGCCTCCCCACTCACCACACAGATGTAGACCAGTGTCCCATGGGTGAATCTGGCTCTCCCAGGAACATAACAGTTCACCCCGGAGCCTTTATCATCCTTGATGAGCTCCCCTGGAGACACCAGGACTGCATCTTGGATAACACATTGTGCAGGCAACCACTGCACTTCTGAACAAAGGCTTGTCAGAAGGACACTTTGGAGGTCCCTACATTGATCAGACAGTTGAGGCCTGAGTGACCATCTCCCCAGGCTATAATATAGGGACCTGACAAAGGACCATTCCTGGCTCTTCAGTGAAGTAATAATTATAACTCTTCTCTGGTGGGTGTGTCTAATATCTTCAGTTCTCTATGCTGATAATTTTAGTTTTTGGTTCTTTAATATTTATATATGCATACATAAATATAATATGTTTATGCACAATAAACATATAATATATAAGTGTATTTTGATAATATGCCCCCTACATTACCCCAGCACTACTGTGCTAAGATTTTAATAGCACTGAGTTATTGCTCCCAGTAAGAAAGCTACCATAGCCTGAATTTATTTCATTTATTTAATTTTAACATTTAGAAAAGCGAGAAATACAAATTAAAGGGTTCTGAGCCCAGTGGAAGAGACACCTATTAATTATCACTCTTTAAAGCACAGAGAGTTCCTCCACCTTCCTATGAAAGTTCTAGGTAAAGTGTCATCTTTCCTTCAAGGTGAAGTGGTGTCCCTCCTAGAAACCTCAGAAGCATCTTGCTCCTAGAACAAAACCAAGTGTAGTTGACTTCTGTCTCCCCTCCGTCTGATTTAGGACTTAGAAATACATTCCATACAAACTCCTCTTTGTCACCGATCTCAGTTACAGCATTACATCAGATGCATATTGAGCGCCTGATGCACGTAGAGATGCGAACATCATCCTATCAAAGAAAACTGATTTTAAAAACCATAAAGACAATTATTCCTCCTGGAGACTACTCACTTTTTTTCTATGTGTTTATAACTTGGCTTGAGAACTTTTAGATTTTGATGACTAACATAAACCACATTTAACTGGGAAGCTAAAAAACCAATGAACGCTTACTGCTTGGTGGATCGCATGCAATGCTTTGCTTATGCTCCAAGAATTCTGGGCTGGGCTTATGTGGAAGTTGCCATTATTAATTTGCCTCATAAATCATTAATGTTTCTCCATCCCATTGGCAGCTTCTATCCACAAGGTTCTCAGTAGCCATTTCTTGGCATCATTCCTCCCGGCAACCACCCATTCGTTGGGCATGCAGAGCAAACCAGCTGACATTAACTGTGGGCCAGAAGAATCTAACACGATTCATTTTTTCAATTTGGACACTGAAAAGAATTCAGAAAAATTAATGAGGTTGAAGGTCTTCATTCTCCTTTTTTGCAGATTGTGAAGTGAACAGTGGCTGTTGGTTTCCCTTTAAATTCCAAACACAAGATGATGTGAAGGGGAGAGGCCTACTTGGTATATATTATACTTGTTATATATTGCATCATTGTTGGACTAACCTGAAAGGTCTTGACTGGGAGGACGAAAAAAATTTACAAAATAATAATAATAAAATAAATCCTGGAAGCAAAGTGATCCAAAGACTACAGAATTTGAAATGTTCCAGAATTTTCCAAACCACCCATGCTGAAGCTGCTTGGGGGTCTAGCATCACCCTCTTCCCCCACCATGTGCTGCTGTGTTTCTTCGTGTTTCTGTCTATAGAGATATGTTTGGTCCCACTGGGGAGAAAGCTTGAAACTGGTGGGGGGCAAGGGGGGAGCATTCAAAGCTTCCCGCAGGCTGAACCCTGGGCTCGGCTACAGGCTGAGATCTGGGGCTCTGTCTCCTCTTCTCCCGACCTGGAGGTTGTACCTAGGTTTAGAGGGGAGCATCTTCTCATATGTGTTTTCTTCTATGAGGGTGGAGGCTTGCTCCATGTCACACTTGATCATCATGACCTTCATCGATAGGAAAAATTCAAAGTCTAGTTGAGGCTTGGATAAAGCCACTGAGAAACAATAGATAGGAAGAAGCCAGTGGACAAGGGGCTGCTCCATGTCCACCTTGAAGACAGTGTCGTCTGCTGCTGTGAGTCCACAGAGTCACTGTGAGAATAAGAAGGTGAATCAGTTGAGCCTCAAAACTATTAAGTTATTCTTTTTCTGGAATCTTTCTCTGGGAAATGGTTCTACATAAACCCCACCACTTGGTCCATTAGTATTCACTAATTAATGCATGCAATATCTATTAAGTTGTACAATGTGTCAAAATGCTGGTAAATTAGTCATCGGATTTGATTATGAATTTTATCAAACTTTCTGTAAAGAAAGCATTTAAAAATTAAATTTTTGGACTGGGGAAGTAACTCGGTTGGTAAAATGGTTGCTTTGCAAGGATAAGAAGCTTATTTGAGCCCTGGGACCCGTGTAACAAACGCCAAACAGAAAACAGAAGCCAGACCCAGTAGTCTGTACATGTAATCCCAGAACTGGGGAGACAGAGACAAGAGGGTTCCTGGGCCGTGCTGGCCAGCTCATCTAAACTTACTAGGTGAGATCCAGGCCAGCTAAACTCTGTCTCAAAACCTGTGGACAATTGAGGTTGTCCTCTGGCCTCTACACACACACACACACACACACACACACACACACACACACACACACACAAATGGAATTTGTCTTTTTAAGAGCAGATTCTATAAAATCAGTGGTAAATATGAGTTTTATTTTGAATGGCTTGGGCCAGTAGAAAGCTTTGGTTAGTGGAGAACATGAAGTGTCTTTGGTCCTAAAATGTTACCACATAAGAAACATATCCAGGGTCATCCTTAGCTTCCAGACTGTTCTCAGGATCCTGAATGACCAGAAGACACCATCACAAGGCTTTTGTCTTTTGCCACATCGTTGGGCAGAGATGCAGTGAGTCGTTATTAAACGTTAATATCAAGCAAGAAAAGAGTTGAGGAGAGAGTGGCATTTGCTTCCTAAGGAAGAGCCAAGTTTCTACCCTTATTTTTAAACAATGTGTTCAGCATTTTGACAGATGTGGCATTTGGCAAGTCAGAAAGATGCCCACAGATAGGAAATCTTTTGCTTCCAAGGGTAAAAGAAGAGGGACAGTTGAGAAAGAAATAGAAAATAAACAAAACTTGTCTCGTTGGGGCCAAAGCAAGATGTCAGACTAAGAATCAACGTTTGGGAGAGAAGAAGTGATTCCAACTTTTTGTTCTGATGAGAGCTAATTTAGCCCTAAATTAGAAACAGAAATAGTTTAGATAAATATTTGCTGAGTTTTTGTTTTGATAGAGATGACTATTCAGTAAAAGAAGAAAAATATACTAACTTTTCCTACAAACGTAATTGACGTGAGACGGCTTCAAAATCAAACCATGGATGGGACATAGAGGCATTTGGCATCACAAGCTCTTCATGGTTGAGGGTATTTTTGCAAATATTGTCTTCCTCATGGTTTAGTAATTGCTCCTATTCACCAAAGTGCAAACTTTAGAAGCTCTGAACGGTCCTGAATGGTGCAGCACTGTGCTTATCCAAAAATGTACCCATCTGTAGACTCAGAGCCCTTAACAGCTCATGTGTTAAAACTTGAGATAGAGTTGGAGAGACGGCTCAGCAATTAAGGCTCTTGACTGCAAAGCCTAATGACGACCTGAGCTTGATTTCCCCAGCATCCCAGCACAACCAGGTTCACAAAGTGGCGCATGCATCTGGAGTTCATTTGCAGTGGCAAAAGGCCCTGGTGTGCCCGTTCTCTCTCTCTCTCTCTCTCTCTCTCTCTCTCTCTCTCTCTCTCTCTCTCTCTCTCTCCTTGCAAATAAATAAATATTTTTTAAAACTTGAAATATTTGGGGAAAGTATGTAAAAAAACTAGACGATGAGTTTAACTCCTCATTTCTTTGAGGCACACAGGGACCTTTTAGAGAATATAATTTTAGAAAAGAGAAGCAAAACCTCACCTGGCATTTTCTTTTATTGATAACCTCAGAAAAGGCAGAAAAAGTACAACTGAGTCGATGGAAGGAAGGGCTCTCTCTCTTCCTGTAGTTATAGAACAGTGTATTATTTTCTTTTGTTTTTTTTTTTCAGTATTTCCTTCACCTAATGAAATCTGGTATGACATTTTAAAAATGAACCCAGAAGCCCACACTGAGCACCAAGAAGCACTTCGATTCCAATTGCTCAGATATTTTCCAAACTGCAAAGAACAACTGGGGTGATCTCAGGCAAAGTGGCCACAAGAGAGGTCAGCTCAGGAGGTGAGGAGGTGGCCCCGGAGATGAACTGTGGAAACTGAAAATCAAAAGGAGAGCTGGTAGATTAGGTTGAGGGGACAGTTTCTGCTGAAGCCCTGGTGCTGTGAGTTACAGTGACCTCCAGCTCAACAATAGACTATTGTACTTTTTTTTTTTTTGGCCTGCAGCCATAGTGTTACAATGGCACATTACCAGGTCCATCTGTGTTTTTAAAATATTACAGTAACAACAACAATAATAATAACTAATTGTTTGAGTATTAAGAAAAGGCTGCGTTAGAGACAGACCGATGCATTAGTCAATCCCTCAGAATAAATGATAACCTGGCCTTTGAGTCAATGAGTCTTTATTAAGTGATGAAGATTGGAGCCATGTGTGTGCATGTGATCTTGCGTGCCTTGGGCCAGGCCTCTGTCTGAGACACGGCACGCCTAGCTTGGTGCTTTGTCTCTCTGTTCTATGCAGGATTTTTTAAATAGTTTTTTTTTAAAGAATCTAAACAGAATCGTTCTCAGTTTTTAAATCAAATTTACCCTTTTCCCAATAAACCACCATAAATAGTAGTCTGGTAAGGGAGGGAACAAAATAGTTTCTTCTCAGCCGGCAAGTATTTCCATTGAAATTACTGAAGACATTATATGCTCTGCTAAAAGCAGAGGCTAATCTTCTGAGAGCCATAGAACCCAGGGCTGGCAGTTACCAAGAAGTAGCCCCAATGGGGTTGGCTGGTCGGAGTCCAGCCGGCATTCACTCTGTCAATATTTCTTGATACCCCAAAGTTATTTTTTGCCAATCTAGTGTTCATACAATTCCATCTCTGAACAATTAGAGAGAAGCAATGCCACACCTGTACTGATCCATGCGTCTCCATTTAGCAGCTTTGGATCACGAATGCCTTCTGCGAAGATGCCCGTCCTGTTTCCATTTAAGCTCTGGGAACATCTGTGACACAGGAGGAGGGTTAGCTACCAAGCACTACTGTTAGATTTCTCGCCAGCAAGTCTCCTTCCTTCATGTGGTTTCTGTTTTCTTCTTTAAACAGTTAATTATGTTTTATTCTTTCTTCTATAAAAGCTAAATTTAGCCAAGTTTTATACTAATTTAAAACATTTTCTGGAAATGATGGAGTGCTATTGTTGTTTAAAAAAGGCAGAGAGGCTGAATTCTAAACGGTTGTCACATAGGAATATGAGGGGTAATACAATCATGGCAGCTTGTGGCTTGAAGTCTCAAATTTTATTTGATGTATGAGGACAAATAGTGTTTGGGTCGTAAATCAATTCACACTGTTACTCACATATGCATTGTGACCCCAAAGGAGGCATCTCCTGGATCTCATCCCCCCCACCACCATGTTATTCTCCTCTTGGTGGGGGTTGAAAGTTACCTCTGAATTGTGAAGCTAGCGGCTGCCATACGCTGTGTGCACACATAGGCAAAGGCGTGAGGCATATTTCAGTCCCCTTCACTGTCTCTGGAGGTTTGGACTACCTTTGCTTTCTGAGTTTTCTTCAAAGCATGAAGAAACCAGAAGAGAAACTATGGCTCCCCTGGACATTCTCTGTCCTGTGCTTCTCACTTAGGAGTGACTTTGCTCAGGAAAGAACATCTGAAGGCATTTTGGGGTGTCACTCAAGCACAAGGGGTGTCACTGGCTACTACAGTGTAGAGAACCAGGCTTCTGACCAGAATCCTACAACATACAGTAATGCTCTCCACCACCAAGGGTTATTGTGCCTAAAGTGCCAATAGTTACCAGAGTCAGAAATCCTGCTTTCGCCATTTTCCAAAAAAAAGAAAAAGAAAAGAAAAAGAAATAAAAACCTCTACCTGTTCACTGAGGAGCTAAGTCACTGGTCACCACCACTCAAATCCATCATTACCACTCGGCTGACAGTGCCAGCAACAGTGGACAAAGTCATATTCAGCTTCTGTTTCTGTCTCCCTTAAACTTCCATAACACGTGCATCGATGAAGGTCTTACCTGCACAACCTCTGAGAACCTAAGAATCCAAGCGGTACAGCTGATGTAACATTTGCATACCAGAGGCAGGATTTGAACTCAGGTTTCAGTCAGGGCCTATCCAGTCAGGAATCACCCAGGTTCTGCAGTAGAAAGGCCTGCTGCACATCCAGCCACATCAGCCACCACATGGGCGACACGTTACTTTCATTACAGAAGTAATGAAGTAAGCTTTGGTTTCCTCTCTAATCCTCTCCATTAGCTTCAGTTTTTAAAAAATGTCACTGGGCTAAGAATTTATTAAGTGCAAAATGGATCATATTTTGAATCAACAGATGTAGAATGGAGACAGAATGACAAGCATGAAAAAGAAAGTAGGGGACGAGAGAAAGAATGAATTAAGAAAGTTTAAAAAATAAACTTGAAAAGACAAGGGAAATAAATGATGGATTTTCCAGCTCTTTCTTGGTGGTCAGTGGAGCGTCGCCACCCTGCGAGGCTTCCATGGACCCATCTGTCCATTGTCACCCAACTCCCAGCCCTCTCTTCATCCTCTTCTCTCATTCACAGTCTCCTTCCAGGAGAGTCAAAGTCCACCATTGCCACACCTGCAGGACCAAGGCCACAAAGATGACCCTGCATCCTCAGTTTCCTCTCTGGCATGGACTTCCTCCCCCCTCAAGCCTGTGTACTTCTATCTCAGAGGCCCTGTAGTATCTCCAAGGCCAAGTTTTCCAACAACTGCCAAAGCCCAGCAGGCTGGACCAGTGTATGGACGCCAGGTTGGGAGTGACAAGAACTTCAAAGCCACGTTTAACTAAGGAAGTCTAGTCCCCTTGGCTAAGGACTCTGGTTGATCAACCAAATCACCATTCACCAAAAATGGATAAAATATCCAGATGTTATAAAAAAGAAAGATAAACATGGGCTCTGCCCTCCAGAGGCTCAAAGTCTAGTAGAAAGTTCAAAAAAGTGTTGTAGCCTAAGATCCATAAGAAGTAGAAAATATGTCACAAGATCATAAGCTAATGCTTTCTGGAAGGGGGAAGACAAAGTATACAATCTTAAGGAAGTACAGGGAGGAGAGAAAATCAAAACCCACAAGAGGAGGGAGAGAAAATTTAAGAAGATGCATGACTGAGCCATCAATGGCCTCCAAGAGGCCCAGGTGACCCTTGGCATCCAAGAAATCTGAACAGACTGTATGCATCTACTTTGTCTTGTAAAACTGCAGGGTCACCTCCACTAACCGGATCTCACTGATGACAGATCCACTCAATAGGCAAGCTGTATATGGAGGTTGTAATGTAGTCCTTCCGGATAGCCATGGAGGAAACCCCACATCAAAATTTAGTGCAGAATTCATAACGTCTCACCATTCATAAAATGCTAGCTGTTGGGTTCAGTAGCAGTGACCTTTAGAAACTGAGTCAATGAAAACGTCAATTGAAATCGCATCAGAGAGTCATATCCTAGCTCTAGCTACAATCTGACCTTGTTATGTCACTGTCTGGAAGTGCTGGTTCCTATGAACAGACCATCTTAGCATCTAACGAGCAAGTAACTGGCAGTGCACATGAAGTGACCGGTAGAAGGCTGGTGTGCACAGAATGTTGGTGAAGAGCTGGTTAGTTCTAAACAACTACTTCAATATGTTCCCAACTGCTAATTTTGCACACTAAATAGTCATGTCCTGTTCATATGTCTGTACAATCGCTAGTGGAGGCCAAGAGCTTTGGGAAAATGCACTCCACAGTCCATTGTATTTGTCCACATTTTTTGCACAAATTCTTTTAGCACTGCTCCAATGTGTGCAATCAACATGTGCACATATGCATCTGTTATTTATGACAGAAACACAGGTGGAAGCCTGAGAGAGGACCAGATGCACTGGGGAAGGAGATGAGAGGATGGGTAAGAAAAGATGACTCCTTGGTCAAAGAAGTAGAGGTGAGATACATCAGCAAGTGGATGCCCTAGTTTAGACCTGGACTGGCTCTCTAAGTCCATGTGATAAAGACTTGGTGGGTATCCAGCATGGTGCTATTGGGAACAGGTGGAACCATTCAGAAGTGGGAGGTTTAAAGTCATTGAAGATGTACCCTCAAAGGGGAATGTGGGCCTCTAGTGTCTTCCTCTCGGTCTTTTGCACCTGACCATGAAGTGAACAGGCTTCCCCTGCCATGATAGAGTCTCCATCCACCACAGACTCAAATCGACATGGCCATCTGACCATGGACTGAAGCCACCAAAACTGTGAGCCATGATAAACCTTTGCTCTTCCTAAACTGATGAGCTCAAATATTTGTCATAGTAATGGAAAGCCAGAACCCCGGGATCCCCATTGGCCATCCTAATCTCTAGTCAACTTGTTCAAAAACAAGAACCAACATTGGGCTCAGATTATTGGGTTTCTGCTGTTGTTGCTCAGGGGGAAAGACATGTTGGTTAACTTCTCTTCAAAGGTAAACAGTTCTTAACAAATGTAGATACAACCTCCAGACACTTAGAAAAATAATAATATTATGAGAGGATTTTTAAAAGAGTGAGTCACCTCTAAGCACAGGTGCATGAGGGAGAACATCACAGGCTACAGAGAGCTTCCTGTTATACATTCATCAGGACGCTGGGCACCAAGAGTCACACAGAGCAACTCAAAGGTGACTCAGGTAATCCTTACACTAGACAACAAGACCCATCTGTCTCTAGCCCACGTGTCAAGAGTTAACCAGGGTGGGTCTTCTCTTGCTAACCCTAGCCAGCTTTCTTGAAGATCATGGAGACTTCTCAGTGAGCTGCTGGGTTGCTGAGAGGGCATTGTCTTGTGGATTCAGTCAGGAAGCTTCACAGATGAGGATGGAGGGCAGGAATTGTCATTCAGAATTCAATTTCTTCCGTTTAAGAGGAGTCTGCTTCTTTCCTCCTGCTGTTTTGATTGACAAACAGCTTCTGGCTGATGAAGCTGGGACTAAGGAAACATGTCTAGGGGATTCCTACAGATTCAAGGATTCAGGAAGGAAGACGGCATTCTACAGAGGGCTTGTTCATAACGTGAAATCCCAAAGAGATCTAGAGGAATAAATAGAAAGCTCTAGAGTCCTTTTTTTTTTTTTATTTTGGTTTTTCAAGATAGGGTCTCGCTCTAGCCCAGGCTGACCTAGAATTCACTATGGAGTCTCAGAGTGGCCTTGAACTCATGGGAATCCTCCTACCTCTGCCTCCCGAGTGCTGGGATTAAAGGCATGCGCCACCACGCCCGGCTAGGGTCCTTTTTTGAGCTCCAGAATTTACTGGTGCATTCTGGGGGACTTTTAGTTCCCTTGGCCATGAAGCAGAAGTAATTACCACAGTACAACCCAACCGACAACACCATGCATAGCTGTGTGGGCTCCAGAGCGCATGTCACTTGTCACTTTTCTGATCTGTACATCAGATTCCTTCACCCAACAAGGTGAGCAGAAATAAGTTGTGAGCAGAAAAACCTTAAATGGGTTTAGTTATGCTTATATTGTGGACTCTTTCAGAGATGAGTGACAAGGTTCAAACAAAAACCTGTGACAAGAACATTTTACTTAAAATTTTTATTAATAGTGTGGCTATTCAGTGCCTATTAAGGTAGAGCTCTAAGAGCAGGGTGTGGTGGCGCACGCCTTTAATCCCAGAACTCAGGAGGCAGAGGTAGGAGGATCGATGTGAGTTTGAGGCCATCCTGAGACTATACAGTGAATTCCAGGTCAGCTTGGGCTAGAGGGAGACCCTACCTCAAAACAAACAAATAAACAAGCAAAAAAAGGAGAGCTCTAGACTCTGGGTAAAGCAATAGAAATTTCCATAATGACGAGAAAATTCCTTGACTCTGCTCAATATGGTAGCTACAAGACACGTGGCATCATTGAGCACTTTTTGTCTATTGTGATGGTAATGGTTAATCTCCACTGTCAGTTTGACAGGGTTTAGAATCACCATGGAAACCAATCTCTGGGGATGGTTGTCAGGGACTTTTCTAGATTAGGTTAATTTAGGAGGGAAGACCTATCCTAATTGTCAGTGGCAACAGTCTGTAGGCTGGGGTCTTGGACTGGATACAAAGGAGAGAGCTGGCTAAGCAACAGCCTTCATTGCTCTCTGCTTCCTGGGTGTAGAGGCCACGATCTCCCACCAGGTCTCCTCCACCATGCTGAACTAAACCTTTGAGTTTTAAGCAGAAATGAATCCTTCTTCCCTTAAGTTGCTGTTGTCAGGCATTAGTCACAGCAAAGAGGAATAGTAATTCATACAGAGAGTACATGATACACATTTGAATCTAAATATCACATGAAACTATTAACTGTTTACAGTGTCACGTCTGAGTAGCGACTGGTTCTCAGATAAGGCTTCTTACTTGAATTTCTTGGGGAGTTTATTTTCATACCAGTGGCTAATCCCTGTTCCCAGAGGCTCTCATTTAATGTGGTATGATAAATAGTTTGAGCCTCCTTATCTTAAAGAACATTCCAGATGGTTGCACATAAAATGCCTCCCTGACCCCAAAGGCTCATGTGTTTGAACACTGGGTCCCCAGCTGGTGGTACTCTATTGGAAGGTTGTGGAACCTTTCAAGGTGGAGCCTTGCTGGTAGATGTGGGTCACTGGGGGCAGGCACTGAGGTCCTCACTTTCTGTTGGTTTTCTGTTTCCTCCTTGCCAAAGTGACTAGCCTGCATCTGCTCCTGCTGCAGTGCCTTACCCACCAAAAAACTTCCCCTTGAAACTCTAAGTGAAAAATGAACTCTTTCAAAGCTGGAGAGATGGCTCAGCAGTTAAGGTGCTTACATGGGAAGCCCAAGGACCTGGGTTCAATTCCCAAGTACCCATATAAGCCAGCTGCACAAAGTGGCTCATGCATCTGGAGTTTGTTTGCAGTGGCTAGAGGCCCTAGTCTCTCTCTCTCTCTCTCTCTCTCTCTCTCTCTCTCTCTCTCTCTCTCTCCATGTATCTGCCTCTGCTTGCAAATGAATAAATAAAATATTTTAAATAAATAATCCCTTTCCTGCCCTAAATTGCTGCTGGTCAGACCAGCATATGTTCATAGCAACAAGAAAGTAGCTAATGTGCCAAGTAACCTGCTCTTATAAAGTAGAAGTCAAGCTCTCTGTAATACTTGAATTCAAATCACTCCCCCACACACACTAGATGGCTTATTCCAGCAGATGTCCCATTGGGAGCACTTTAGTCAGAGCGAAAGACCCAAGAAATACAGTGGGAGAGATTCCTGCATGTTCTAAGCTACGCCTTCCAGAAAGTATGGCATTGCCTGTCACGCGTATACTTTTCTGTGGAGTGCTTTTGCTTTCTGTGCAAGGTGCTGATGTCTTCAGGGAACATCTGTTTTACCTGTCTGGCCAACAGCACGAGCTAAATGCTCCATACAAAGAAGGGTAAACAGCTACCTGATTCTACCTCCACAGGAGCAAAATCCTCTGGTAAAGCTTCAGTTCTTGTCGCATTATATTAAATCCCACTTGGAGAGACTATTTCACATACCTTAACCTGATCTATTCAAAACATTGGCTAAAAGGCCTGCTTTATGAGCGGCCCCAAAGAGCTTTAGAAAAACCCAGTTTGTGTTTGCTGTGGATCAAAATGCTGACAGATTTAATCAATCAGCAGTAAATATGTGCTGTCTTTTCATAGGAGGCAGCCAAGACATTTGCCTTTTGAAGAAATATCCCTTTCATTATGAAATGAACACATGTGCCTTTCCAAATACAGCAAAAAGCTAATCAAAATTACCCAAAATATCACCCTCTGGAGATAACTTCTGTTAACAATTACAGGTATGTTCAGCCCTTGCTTTTGCTTTTAATGGCCAGGGGGAGGATAAGCTAAATGACAGAGAGGCACAGTGTCACCGTGGCCAAGAATGGTGCACAGGAAGAGACCTGCAGCTTGGAAACACAGGCCACTCTGTATGCCATGCTTGACGTCGTGGACACACCCCCTAGACCAATTCAACACTCAGTCTCTTCAACACCTCTATGAACTGTACCATGATGATGCACTTCTTGTCTCTAAGGGACAGTCAGTGACTAGCCATCCTGGTTTTCTGGGACTATTGAAACAGACCAGTGGCTTACAAGTCCATAAACGTGTTGCATCATCTAGAGGTGAGAAGTCCTACAATCGGGTGTGAACAGAGCCACGTTCCCTCTGGGATTTTCAAGGGAGACTTCTCCCTTGCCTCTTCCTAACTCCTGGTGCTGGTGGACAGTCAGCATTTGGTGGCTTGTAGCTGCATCCCTCCACTCTGCCTCTCTCACGGCAGGGCCAGCTCTTAGTGTGTCTGCCTTCCCATGGTGTTATATTTTCCCAATAATGCTGTGATACTTTCCTCGGGAGATAGTGAGGGCAACAATGGACCATAGAGGTGACCTCATCCAAGTTCAGCTAGGGAACCAATGAGTTTATTTGGCTACTTATGGGAGCATGGGGGACAGGGTATTTACCAGAGACCTGGGCAGTGGCATCACTGAAAATCCCACCCCACCATGGGTGATGACTCACAAAAGTACATCACTGAGCCACCACCACCACCACCACCACCACCACCCCCGGCCAACCTGCAGGTCGGTACTCCACTGAGGAGTCTCTTTCTCCTTGCCAGCAACTCTTCATGATTCTCTAGCCTCAGGGAGGGGCCTCACAGGTATTGTGAATTTCATGAGTCTGGTGAGCTTCCCGGCTCCCTCCATAAAAAGAATATTCCAGTCTATACCCAGTATAATCCCAGTCATGTTGGACTTGGACCCAAATAATAACATCATCCTAACTACTAACTCCAAGGACTTTCTATACAAATAATGCTACCTTCATGTATTCTAAGGGTTAGGATATCTCTCTCTCTCTCTCTCTCTCTCTCTCTCTCTCTCTCTCTCTCTCTCTCTCTCTCTCTCTCGGAGATAGGACACAATTCAGCCTGTAACATTAGGGAATCAAAAAGTAAATATACTTTATCCTATTAGAAAACAATTAAAGATCTATGTCACTAAGATTTCAGATCTATGGCCCAAACTATTAGTGCTATGGAAATTCTCCCAGGAGTGATTCTCGAAGGAGGAAAGAGATTGTGAAGAGCAAAGCAAAGAGCTTACACTTGGAGAGTCACTGCACTTGAATGGATCTTGAGCCCCTCCGTTCATAACTGAAGCCTTAACCCCTCCCCCAACGTAATGATGTTAGGTAGATGATGACGAGGTTCTGAGGGTGGAGCCCTTGCCATTAGTATCAGCACCTTTTAAGGACAGCACCAGAGCTTGGATTCTTCTGTCCACCTTGAGAGGACACCATGACAAAGCAGCCATATGCAAACCAGGAGGCAGAACCAAGCTGGCCCCTCATTGTTGGACTTCCCAACCTGCAAAGCTATGGGAAATTAATGTTAATTTACCTACTCTGTGAGATAGCCTGAGCTAAGACTAAGAAGTGGAATTCTGGAAAAAGAGACAAAGTTCAAATTCTTTTTTAAATATTTTATATTTATTTATTTGGGAGAGAGAAAGAAAGAAAGAGGAAGAGAGAGAGAAAGAGAGAGAGAAAGAGAGAGAGAGAGAATGTGCCAGGACCTCCAGCCACTGCAAAGGAACTCCAGACGCATGTGCCACCTTGTGCATCTGGCTTTACATGGGTGCTGGGGAATTGAATTCAGGTCCTTCTGCAAGCAAAGCCTAAACTGCTAAGCCATTCTCCAGCCCAAGTCCAAACTCTTTAGTAGAATAAACAAGAAACTTCTTCATCCAATCGCCCAATTTAGTCTTTGGACTCCTGTCCCAGGAGACAGAGATGGAGTCTCTAGGTCATCTCTCACACTTCCACACCTGTGCACACATCTCTGACTCTAACAGGAATGTTTCTCCTTTGTTTTCAACAACCATGGATCCATCCACAGGTTCATCCCTGATATCACAAACGCCAAGAACCTTGAGCATCCCATGAGAATTAGTGGTGTTCCTCTCCATGTCACCTTCCACCTGTAGATGTTGACTTTTATCTGCTGTGGTGCTTAAAGACGGAGACTAAGTCCTGTTCATCTCTTTTCTCCAAGAACAACATAAAGCCTCGTACTTAGCAAGTGGTCAATAAAGATCTGTTTGAATTTCGTTGAACTCCATTCTTATGGAAAAGAAATGAGGGTGGTCCTGAGTCCCAGCAAAGGACAGGCTTTCCTGAACCATGGTGAGCCACCAGAGGGAGAAAAGGGCATGGGGGAGTGAAACTTACAAGGTCCTTGTTGAGTAAAGGTCCCAGCTTGCAAGCTGGTTCTTATACTGTGAACACACGAAAGAGTCAATAAAGCATAGCCATTAGAGTCACAGGAGAAATGTTGGGGACCTGAACAGAGGTGGCATCATGCTGGGCTTCCAGGCAGACAAGGACATTCCAATTCAAATAGGAGAAACCTGGCTCAACTGGAGCATTGAGGGGAAGTTGGAGGTCAAGGCTAGACCAAGGGAATATACTAAACAAATTACAGAGATAGTGCTGTAGGGAAAGGGCAAAGGCAGGAACCTATGGGTAGAAAGGAGGCCAAATGATTGGGGTTAAAATGATAAGACTTGTGATTCACTCGTCATTTGAGTGAGGAGTGACAGAATCATTCATTGAGGAGGAAGGGCAGGACAAGCAGAAATTCTGGGAACCAACCACAAGAAGTTTAGTTTTGTACTGGAGCTCTTTGAATTTCCATGGATGGTCTCTGCTTTACAGAGTTAACAACTAGGGCATCAGTTTGGGTGAGTGGGGGGAGTTGGGACATTTTTTACTAACAACTATAATTAGAGTTTTGTTTGAGATCAAGTTCAGACTCTTTCAAAATGTGCCACCCGTTTTCATGACATCATGACTTAAAAATGTGCATAACTGTCGTCAAGGGCAAGCAGGACCCAGCTTATCACTTCTCAGTTTCTTCACCCGTTCAATTGTCAACTGGAAAGAAAGAAAACCACAAAGCTAACGGACAATGGCAGCCCATCTCTTAAAGAACACTACTTAAATATAGCTATTTCATCTTTACTGTTGCACAAGATGAAAGCGATCAGCCCACGGAGACTGACAACCTTGTCTTTTCCTTCTGGGTACACCAAGCTCTACAACCACCTGTCCTAACAGCCAAGGGTAAGTTGTCCCTTAAGAACTTCACTGTATTATGCAAAGGGCAGAAAATAGAACCTTAGGGTCAGGCACTTAAATGGAGAATTGATAGTGACCACCTAAATGTGGAAGCCACCATACTTCACACTTCACAACCATGACCCTGACATAAACAATTGGTTGTCTTTCCTGGGACATATTTTTTCCATCTATAAAATAGAATAATCATAGAACCCACATCTAGGACTGTTGGGGTGGGGGACTGGGAAGATGGCTTAATGGGGAAAGTGCTCACCTTGTAAGTGCTTCTAAGTTACCTGGGTTTGATCCCTCGTTCCCCTGTAAAATGCTAGCGAGGCAGAGATGGAAGGATCCCTGGAGCTCTCTCACTAGCCAGCCTAGCCTATTTGGCGGGCTGCAGGCCAACCAGAGACTGTATCTCAAGGTGAATGGTGTTCCTGAGGATGACACCAGAGAGTGTCCTCTGACCTACAAACACACACACACACACACACACACACACACACACACACACACACACACATACAAACACACATCTTTGGCTCAAAATAGGCACACAAGCAATGATAATTGCATACTTATTCAGTAAAAATAATTTTGATATTTTCCAGGCAACAATTCCGCAATCAGGCAGGACATACATGACATACATGTCTTTGTGTCTGGTCTCTGTAGATGTTCCCGACACCATCCTACCTCAAAAGACAATAGAAGGAAATGTGGGAATCCTCTCCAAGTCTCACCACTGGAGGTTCCAGCAACTCTGCCTGTCAGCCCCCAGGACCAAATACTTACCTCCTTCCTCAATCTATAAGATCCATCCAGTGTTTCTCTTTCTGGAATGTTCCATCCCTCCTCTGCTTTCCCCTGGCCATCCCGGCTCAGAGTCCCAGTATAAAAGAGAAGTGTAGAGCTATACAGCAATGGGTTTCCCAGTGGGCATGTGACTTCGCCAAAGTAACCGATCTCTCCAGCCTTAATGCTTTGAGTACAATGGAGGGACAATGAAGTACCTCCTCATGAATGTAATACATAGAGTAGAAAGAAAAATAAAAACCAGGAAATACTGGCATGGAACTTCTTTGCCTGTTCAGCTTGGTCTGAAATTGACAAACGGGTGATTTTGTGGTTGGGAACTGTCCCACCCCCACCCCCACCCCCATAGGTGGTACAGAAGCATGAAGGATCTCCCTCCTCCGGTCATGTCTTTGTCCAGAGACAGGCTCGTCCTTATTTCCATAAGAACTGGCTCACAAATTACCATCAAATGGAGGACATCCCAGGGTCTTGGGAAAGGTTTTGGTTTTGGTTGTAGAATGAGAAAATACCAAAAGAAACAAATATTTATAAAGGGAATGAGAGTTGGAGTGAGGCCTTGAAAATTGCTCAGTTGCTAAGATATAGCTTTGAGAGAAAATAGCTGAAAATAACCAAAAATGATGGGGGGGGAGTATGAAGCTAAAATTCTAAATATGAAGAACATTTTTTCTTTGATAATGATATTTGCTCTTATCAATCCATCAAATATAGGCTTGAATTCCTTCCCTTGCCTCCATCTGAGCCAGGAATGTGAACTTCTGGAAACTTTTTGCTAGCTTATTTGATTTGCTAATTCTAGCCTCTCAAAGAATGTCAGGGATACCTGCTCAGTAACTAGCCTTTGAATGAATGAACAAATGATGAATGAATGAATGATTGATGAATGAATGAATCTATTTTTTAGTGTGTTCAACAAATATAACACTAAAACATAGTGTGTTTTCTTCCTTCACAATCTAACTCAGGCCTAAAGCAGTTCATCTGATAATGTCTTTTCTAATGTTCTACTATTATTCAATTATCAAACATCCGTTACCAAAATACCTGCTACTTCCTTGAGATAATTTTGTTTCAGTTCCATAAGAAGACCACTCCATCAAAGACAGAAGTATTTTTATCTCCATGCTAATTTGGTCATTTTTTCCCCCAGAAGAGTGAGGCTCTGTAGGGAGTGTACCAGATGTTTGGTGGGGAACAGTCCCTAAGGACTACAGCAGCAAAGGCAGGGCCAATGGGCCTGGTGAAACCCACCACAGGGAGGAAGGATCCTTGCAAAATCTGCAAATAGTATACTAGACCCAGAGGTCAAGAGGTCCAAGAAGCTGCTAAGTGGCTCCTATTATCTGCCCCCAGTCACTTAGCTCACATGTAAAATGTAGTCCTGAATGAGTTATTTAGTTGTCTGGATTCTTTATTGTCACTAGATCAGAGACCCCTTCTCCCAGAATTCCTTTTCCTCCATGTTCAGCACTTTTCATGGACTGAACATGCAAATAAATCCTTGCCAAGGGTCAGGTTTTGGCATCAAGGGAAGCAGTTTAGGAAACTAGTTAGGAGCATTGCTCAGGAACCAAATCTTAGCTCTGCAAACTGTGTACTGTGGTGTTAGGACGTTAAGGAGCAATGGCATGCCTTGATTTCCTCACCTATCATGTGTCCTCACTGTCACCGTCATCACACCTACCTCACAGTGTGGCTGTGAAAGCGAGAGGAACTTAAGTGTTGGTTTGTGATGAGCTGATTTCTAATAGTATCCAAGTACTGTGTTCTATCGCAACTTCACATATGTATTTCATGGATATTATTTTGTGTGATTTGTGGAGTTTGTGAAAGATTTACTGTGTAGCCTTCATAATGAGAGAACATTACCTACCAGTCATCAACAACATTAATGAGATCACAATATGTGATGAGATATTTGGGGGATTGCTTTTGATGACTTTTTTTAAAATTTGCATGTACTATATATGTGTGTGTGCACGCACCAGGATTTCTTGCTGCTGTGAATGAATGCCTGTCCAGCTTAACACGGGTGCTGGGAAAGAGACAGGAAATGGGAAAGACAGGGTAGAAATGGACACTCGGAACTTTGAGGATGAGTGTCTGTTTCCCCTGTCTTTTCCATCTGCCTTCTCTTTCCTTGGTTACAAGAACATCTGTCCTCCTTGGTCCTGTGGCTCCTAGTCTCTCCACATCCATCTTTCTCACTGATGCCTCAGACTCTTCCTGAAGCATGAAGTTTAAGTTTTCTGTTGCTATAAACCTTGTCTCATGTCCACCTGCCCTTGGACAAGGAGTCTCAAAACCCCTTAAGCACAGGCTACCCTAGGACTCCTGCACATGAGGGGAACTGGGGATTCACAGCATGAGTATGACTACTGACTGTCCCTTACTGGCTGGATGGCCTTGAGTGTTACCAATCCTCGATAAATCTTCTGTGTGAGTCATGAAATTAGAGCATTCGTGGTGCCTTCCCCACGGGGTTGTGATGAGCATTCAGTGAGATACGCATACATAAAGAACCAGCTCCAGAAATGCCACCCTGTCCTGGGGCTGGCCTCCTGCCACTCTTCCTCCTGGGCTTTCCTTCTCGAAGGTCGGTGTGGACTGCAGCTGGCTCCCACATGTACTGATGTGATTGACATCCCTGAACTCTCCTTGACTTATGTCATGTGACCTGTCTCAGATTCTGTCCCTATTTGGCATGAGCTAACTGTACACTCCTTCCAGACCCAATCTACCCACCATGTCCTCTGGAAGCTTCTTTAATCCTTCCAGATGGGAACTATTTTTCTCCCTTCTTGGGCTACCAGAACCTGTGGTTTATATCTTATGATCACATTCACTTCATTCTTCATCTGACTGTCACTAGCTAGGTGTCAATCTGCCAATTCCACCCAACTTTACATGTGGTGGTTTGAATATGAAGTTTCTCCCTGAGCCTCATATGTTTGTGATTAAGCCTCATACTTAATCCCCAGCTGGTGGAGCCTTCGATAGACTGAGCCCTGCTGGAGAAGGTGTGTCTGTTGCTGGGGTGAGCCTGGGGATTTTACAGCCCAGTCCTTCTTGCTGCACTCAGTGAGCTCACCTGCTTCCTTCCTGCTCATGTGGAGATGTGACACCTGGCCATCTTCTCCTGCCATGCTTTTCCCACCATGAGGAAACATCTCCTAAAAACTGTAAGCTTGGGCTGGAGATGACTCAGTAGTTAAGGTGCTTGCCTGCAAAGCCTAACGACCCAGATTCAATTCCCAAGTACCCATGTTAATCCAGATGCACAGTGACACATGCATCTAGAGTTTGTCTGCAGTGGCTGGAGGCCCTGGCATGCCCAAATCCTCCCTCCCTCCCTCTCTCTCTCTCTCTCTCTCTCTCTCTCTCTCTCTCTCTCTCTCTCTTTCTCTTTGCTTACAAATAAATCAATAAAGATTTTAAAAAACTGTAAGCTTAAAATAAATTGTTTCTTTCCATATTCTATTTCTGGTTGGGTATTTTGTCCCAGCAACAGCAAAGTGACTGATATAGTACATTTTTAAAAAGGCAAGGGGCTATTATTTCATGGAATTTTATCCTCCAAAATGCCCAGGCCTTTGTACATGGAAAATATTTGTGTTACATGAATTGAACGTAGAATTCATAGGTTGTTTTCTTCAAGAATTTTATCGTGTGTGAAATATGAGGCAGTAGAGATCACCTTTCTTTCCTATCCTGGAAAGGCAAACTTCCAAGGACCAGAGCCCAGCCCTGCATGGAGCAGTGGACGGTGTCTGACGTGTCTGACATGCAATACCAACCAGCCGCTCCAGGTCCATTCCAACTGTTGTGTCAGAAAATCAATCGGTGACTTCAGCAAAATCTCAAAGCTTCCTTCCATCTCTAGAGCCGTGGTCAATAATTTATGTCTCTCCCCCACTCTCCCTCAAAATAAATGAAAAAAAAAACCCTCTTCTATTCTTAACTTGAATATGCATTATTGAATCTGCCTTGGATCTCTTTTTACCATACTTTTAAAGAGCAAAGAGCAACCTACATTTTCTGTATTTCAGAGGAAAATCTTTTTATTTCCAAATATTAAGAATATGAAGAGCAGAGTTAGGAGGAGTGAGTGCTGTGAGTTTGAGTCCAGCCTGGGACTACTTAGTGAGTTCCAGGTTAGCTTGGGCTAGAGTGAGACCCTACCTCAAAAACAAAAACAAACAAACAAACAAAAACCCTAAACTAAAAATAACCACACAAAAAATAAGAAGAAGGTTTGATAGTCAACACTTCAGACACCTAAGGGTCCTTTGTTCGTACTTTGAGAATGTTAACTTTTTAGGAAAAAAATGGATGAGCAAGTGTTCGCATTTGGTGACGATTCTGAAATGAGTCACCACGTGTTATGGTTATTGCACTCATTTCTCTAGTCTGATGGTATTTTCCTCATCAAGAAGCAACAAACATGGAAGTAGATGTGGTCAGAATAGTCATAATGCTGTCAAGAAGAGCATTTTATATTCCCATGTAATGCTTCTTCTCCAGATCTTAAAATGCTCTTCTCCCTGGAGGCTCACCACAACGACCATTCATGTGATTGAGGCAGAATCTGAGCACATGGGTCTTTATGCCCATGAGGGTTCCAGCTGGGTCAGGAAGAAGGGAGGAGGGTGTGGTGGTTTGATTGAGCCGTCCATCGTCAGCTCCTGTGTTCTGAATGCTGGGTTCCCAGCTGATGGCAATCTGGGAATTGGGTCCTCCTGGAGGAGCTGTGCTGTTGGGAGTGGGCTTGTGGGTTCTACAGCCAGCTTCCTATTGCCAGAGTTCAGCTCACTCTCCTGCTGCTGCTGTCCTCCTGCTGTGACAGACCTGATGTTCAGCCACTGCTCATGCCATCATGGAGCTTCCCCTTGAGTCCCTAAGCCAAAATAAACAACTTTCCTCCCATCAGTAGCTTTTGGTCCAGTGCTTTTCGCCAGCACATGAAGGTGACTTCAACAGAGGCTGATGCAATTATCCAAAGAATGCCAATTACCAATCCCAGCAGGACTTAGTTTATGATGAGCTTGACTTCACCCGTAAGGTGTTTCCTAGACTTCTCTTAAAAGGCACACTCCCTTCTCTACACCTGGTCATTAACCTTTCCATTACATTTTCTTCCTTATAAGTCATAGAACTTAAAATGTTCTTTTGAAAAACAATGAAAGGCAAAATAACACAAGATGGAAATGTAAAATTTTTAAGCATTTTTTTTCCCTACATCTTTCTTCTGGCACCAGCTCGCATCTTCAGAGTTCTAAAAGTTGCATCCTAGAGTGTATCACTTAATATCACAACAGTGTTATAAATGAGGAATCATTGTCCCCATTATGTCACTGAAGAATCAGTCGGTGACCTGCCCAGAGCAAGGCCAGACCTCAGCTCTGTGCATCAAGTTCAAACGGGTTTCTTTGGCCATCTCTGTCTCCTGGCTTTGTTCTCAGGCCTTTTTGGAGATGCTGAAGACTAAAGCATGCACCAGGAATGACAGCCTTCCTGGGTTCTGAATCAATAACATATAACCAAAAAGAAGAGGGACCCTTACAAATCAGTGTGCCAGCTTTGCTTCTGCACACAGCGGGACTCCCACTGTCCCACTGCTTGCCAGCCCCAGGTACAGCTGAGTCAGTGCTTGGCCTGCAAGACACATCACTTGGGACACACAGAGAGTAGGGCTGGACTTCCTACAGCTCCTTCCCCAGAGGGAGGAGGGCTCTGAGTTCCCCATGCTGTCTTCTCCTTCATCCATATCTCTACTCACCCCCTACCAAGTGCAGAGCAGCTGGAGGGATGTGCCTGGGCCTCCAGTGATCTTTTCCACACAGGAAGCCCTAGGAATGTAGAAGAAATGCCACTCGACTGAAATGTATCTCTCCAGGAAGTTTCTATCATGGATCCAGTAGGAATTGAGATATACATGGTGACATCCTGGCAACTCTATTACCTCCCTCAGAAATTTGTCCCAGGAACCCTGCCACAAAGGCCAAGATATCAGAATATCCTTGTCTACAGCATTCCACTGTCATAGTGTGTGACCTAGAGCAAGCCACTTAGTCAATCCATCTGAATGTCTCTGTTCGTAACCTCTGCACTGTAGAGGGGACTCCTCCCTGTGTGCTATACTTCTGCCAAAGGGCACCTATGAATAATTCTTGCAAACTGCTGCAGAAAGGCTCGGCCTTGCAGAAGATACTCATTCCCAGGACGTTGCTAGTGTTGCCTTCTTCCAAGAGCCGTTAGCAAGCTCTATTTCAATGGAGTTATCCCTGTCTCCCGCAATACAGCCTGGGCAACTTTTCTTCCAGAGCAGGGACCAAGCCTAGAGAGTTGTTATTTCATGTGTCTCCAGTGTTCCAAGTCTGAGCAGCTACATACACTGGAACCTATATTTTATCACACTGACAGCCCCAGAAAGGACATATGGTTTAGATTTTTAGACAACACTCCATGTAAAAAGCTTTTCCTTTTTTAGAGGCATATATTTAGTCTCTCAGGCTAAACTCTGGGCTGAATTTGATCCACAGAACCCTCCAGTCCAATCAAGAGGCCAAACACAACTTCGTGTCAGACTAATACATTGTTAACTGATATGTCAGAAAATCAATTAATTACTTTTAAGAAGCAGTTAAGAGTAGGCTTATAATGCTGCAGCTTGAATTATTAATGAATATGATGGAAAGGCTCCCCATGCCCATCCCAGACTGAAACCCAGTGTCATAGGATGGTCCACAATGCCCATTCTGCCCTGAGTTCTTATCTCATGGAAACAGTGTGAGTTTGAAAGACAAAAGAAGCAGCAAAGAGAAGGTGACAAGGCTTAAGAAGCAGGTGTATAAAAGGATTGCTCACTGCTACCTTCAATAGCTCACACGGATCTTGGGCTTGCAATACACATAACTCTTGGCATGGGAAGATGAGGACCTGAGTTCAAATCCTCATAAAAGTCAGGTATGGTGGCATGGGTTTGTAATCCTAGCACTGGGAAGGCAGAGACAGAAGAATCCCTCGGGCTTGCTGCTGGCCAGCTACTCTAGCTGAATTGGTGAGCTCTGGGTTCAGTGTCAGACCCTGCCTCTAAAAGTAAGGTGAGAACAAGTAAAGAAAACACTTAATACTGACCTCTGGTCAGCAGACATGCACATCTGCACACATGCACATGCCCACACACGTACAGAGACTCGTGCTCATTGCAGACTGTATGTAAAAACGACAACAGAAAAGAAAATAATCCACAACTCTCTCCTTAGACAGCTCTCTTGCACTAAAAGCCAAGTGAAGCCTTGCTGGTGGGGAGGCCAGGAAGCCTCCTCTCAGGCCTCTTTTGCTTTGACTTGGATCACGTGCTTGACTGGATCCAATCGCTACTCCACACACGTCCTATTTATCTGCAAACAATTCTAACATTGAACCAGAGTCTCAGATATGTAGAGAAACCCGTTCCCGCTCAACCCCACCTCTGCCCCAAACACAAGAAAAGTAGTGGAAGCCATTCAGAGGGGCCTTCAGTCCAGACACTGTCTTGGAGGGTTGCTTAGGTTGATGACTATCCCAAACTCCAAAGCCTTCAAGTCACTAAGGAGAGCTGGGTGGGCAGAAGAGGCTGTCCAGTCCAGTGTCACTAGGTGACAGAGAAAAGCAGCTGAGGCAGAGGGAGAAACACGTGGAAGTAGATATTCCCTCCGTCTGAGGTCTGGACCTCCTCAGGCGACCAACAGGTTGGAAGAGCGTCATTATTATTCATTCATTCATAAAAATGTATGCATTGACTGTCATCACAGTTCTGAGCATTTCTCTTTTGGCAAGGGTGTGTGTTGGTACGCATGTGTATATGCATGTTTGTGTGTGTGCAGGTGTGTGGAGGTCTGAGGACAACCTCAGATGTCATCCTCAGGAAAGCTGTCCAACATCTTTAAAACAGGGCCTCTCCTGGGCCTAGAGCTCATCCATTAGGCAAGATTATTGGGCCAGGAGTCCCCAGAGACCTATCTGTCTCCACTTCCCTAGCACTGGGATTACGGGCGCATGACACACCAGCACTGGGGATTGAATTTGTGTCTTCATGCTTGCGAGGCAGGTTCCTCACCAACTGAGCCAGCTCCTTAGCCCTGACTTTCTAACAGTAAACTCCCCTTGCTGAGTCTCTCCACCTGTCCTGTGGAGGACAGGCCAGACATGGAATAAATAAGACAAATAACACAAAAACAATCCAAAAGTAAGTCAGTGTGGATGACAATACCAGGGACAGTGCAGGAATAGGAAGACAGCTCACTGTAGCTAATACATTCCTAGATGGCATTTGTGCTGCATGGCAGCCCCTGGAAGGAGTGGTCCAGACACAAGGAAAGGCCTGGCCAGGTCCTGATGCTAGACGAACTCAGCTCAGTCCCTATTCTGAGGGCAGAATAGGGACTGTGGCAAAAGAAGCAGAGGATGCTGGGACATGCAGATGACAAGGTAGATGGCCAGCTCCCTAGAGCTAGAATCCTCAATCCAGAGAAAGCTCTTCCTGGATTGGGCAGGAGTTGGGGAAGGGGAGAGTCTTGATCCAATTTCCCTCCCTCTCTACTCAGTACAGTGAGGTGAGACCAGGAGCTGCAGAGCCACTGCAGAATGGGGAGAAGATAGAACCCTGTGGGCGGTTCCCCACCAGCAGCACTAAACTGACTGCAGCTCAATCCACTTAAGGGCAGGTCTTCATGCACCCAGAACCTCCCAGGGCTGCAGGTGCAGGGGGTCTGGACCAGGCACCTGGTGTGGTAGACACTCTGGCCGCTCTTGTTAATATCGCCTGCATTCCTCATGTTATCCCATCAGTGCATTTCGATGTTGACTGCTCCCAGTGTTACCCAGCAGACATCTGCTGGGGCCTATACCACCATGAGGAGCTCATGCTGCCCTCTGGGAGCTTTGATAAAGGCCTCCTGTGCCCTCAACACAGACTTTGTTCTGAAAAATCATGCTGTCTTTAAGCAAAATGCCTGGACATCAGGAGTTGATGACCGTGCGATTCAAGGCCCAGCCAAGCTGGGACAGGTGTTGGCTAAGGGTGAGGACTAGGGATGATGTCTGTTCAGTGAGTCTCCAGGCAATGTCACAGTGGGCTCTGTGGACACACAGCATGACTGCAGGGCCCGTGGAGAGGAGAGCTTTCCTCTATCATCCTTGGTTAGTGACAGAGAGGGGATAGGCTAGGGTGGCTTTGGCCTGTGCAGTAAGCATTCACTTTGACCTTACAAATACATTGTTTGCAGTTCCCAGAAACCTAAATGAATTCTCTGCCAGAAAGAGTAATAAGAAAAGGTTCTGAAGATTATCTACATTGCTAAAGATTTAATCCAGGAATTACTTAAAGACAAATAGGGCCTGGGAGTCCTGAGGTTCCCTGCTGGTGGCGTGGGGGGCGGGGAGAAAGTAAAAGAAGCCACAGCCCTGTGCTCCAGGCCAGACACCAGGGAGCCACCGTGTGACTCAGACCTGCAGAAGCAGACTAGGGTGTCCCTGGGACAGCAGGCTGAGGGCCAGCAGAGGGACGGAGAGCTAAGCTATGGACAGGCAAGTGTGAGCTGGCTGGGGAGCTGACCTCAGAGCAGGGTTTGCAAGTCTTGATTTGTTTAGAACTGAATCCCCTGGCTTGTTTCAGTGGCCAGGTCTGGCAGTGGCTGTCCCTTGCCTTACAAAAGGATGCTGGCAAGCCACTCACAGCCTGACAGCTGATGGCAAATAAAAGAAAGAGGAGAATGTGAAGGAGGGAAAAATTAAGAGGGAGAGGAGGAAGAGGAAAGATATGATAGTGAAAGTTCAATGAGAGAGCTCAGAACTCCAAAGATCTCATTTCAGCCTCAGAAAAACCCATTGGTTCCTCTGTATTTTCAACACTGAAAAAGCACACCTTCCCTCATGAGAAGAAAGCCCTGCTGGAGCCAGAGAACCAGACCTGACCAAGAGGAGGTGGCTACCCTCTCCAACCCTCTAGAGAGAGCAGAGAGATGCAGGTCTGCAAGTCTGCAAACATTCTCTCTCTCTCTCTCTCTCTCTCTCTCTCTCTCTCTCTCTCTCTCTCTCTCTCTCTCTCTCTCCTATACAACAAGGGAATACTGTTTGTGGTCCTATAGAAATAAATCTTTGCCCAGAGTAGAGAAGAATCTCAAAGCTTCCTAATCTGTCCTCACCTCCTTTCCTTTCCAGTCTGATTTTATAATTATAGAGATTTTGATGGAGAGAGACAGAGACAGAGAGACAGAGGACAAGAAAGGAAAAGAAACAGAAAAAAAGAAAGGACGAAGTTATAAACATATCTGATTCACCCAAATGGATTCGATCTGTTTTCCACATTAAGAAGATATAAGTAACACGAGAGAGCATTAATTCTTCCTGCGAGGATTGACACACAGTTTCAGAGAGCCTCGTGCCAAAAAGCAGGTCTTCTGGAGGTCCTGCCCGGTGTCCTTGTCTGAGCTGAGCACAGCTACTCAAGTAGAGAATGCCCAGGGGCTGGATCAGACTCTGAACTCAGCCCACCCACCGTGCCCACCCGCCATGGGGCTTCAGAACAAACCCAGACCAGTGGACACTTTTGTACTGTCCTAGGATTCAGGCTTAATATGTGCAAGACACAAAAAGCATAAGATGCTTGTATATGACAATCCACTACGTTAAAGATAAATAACTTGATTATACATGCCATCCCTTAGCACGTGCTACACACACACACACACACACACACACACACACACACACACCCCAGCCCCTAGAAGATCTATCCTAGCAGAGAGATTCAGGGTTGTTCCTCTTTCTTAGATTAAAGATAAACTTCTTACTTATCCAGTATCATTGGGCCCTTTTGATATATATGCAAAAGTTCAAAGGCTGACTTTGACAAAGGACATTTGGAGAGTGATGATAAAATTGTGTCTGATAAAATAAACACAAAAGGCTGTAGCAATAAAGACCTACAAATTGGGAAAGCAGGGCTTGGGCAGGGGGTGTGAAACTGCCTTATCTACAGCTTCAGCTCGGAGAGATAGTGGTGGGGCCCAAGGCTTTATCTGCCTTCACAAGAGAGGGAGCGCCCCTCCCCCAGCCCCTGTCTGCAAAGTCCAGGAAACACCTTGCAGAGTAGTTGCTGCAACCCTCGCCATCCGGGCCCTGGGTGACAGTTAAAACTGACTTACGACAGAAACTTGAGCAATCAGCTTGCTGTATCATCCCAGACTATGTTTTATGCTACTTGTCCCCTGGAGAGATGGATAGGACGTTTTGGATGGCATTTATTTTTTTGGCTCTCTCCTTAGTATCAGCTTAGATCATCAGACAGAAGAAGGAACCATCCTTTCCTCTTCCTCTCCAATAATCTTTAAAAATAAGTATTCAGTTGACATCTCACGAACATGGGATCAATAGCGTTGACTTAGTTTCATATTTTATAGCTCGAGAATCTCCACGAATTCCTGATCTCTCCTCTAGGACATGTTGTATTTGGTCCCTATGGCTTGTTGGGACATGAGTTTCATTTCTATGATTGCCATCAGGAAGTCCCTCTGAAAGAGAAGAGGATAGCTAAACCTTTTCAGGGGTTATAAATTTCTTGTAAATAAAATTTCACAAGACACTCCTGCTTTTAGGAAGTAGCAGAAAGACTGTTGGAGAGACAGCAGGTTGGGGGGGGGCAGGAAGCACCCCTTATGGGTCCCCAAGTCCCAGGTCGGCTGCTGCCCAGAGAGCTTGGAGCCTACTTCCTCTGTCCAATGAGGGGATTACACAAAGTATTTGCTGAGACAATTTTTTTTCTTCTTTAGAAAAATGTCTTGCTGCTTCCTCTACAGAAGGCAACCTTCAGGACAGATTTGCTCTGACTTACATCATCCTCACCCTTCAGGTTGGGTGGTCATCTTTAGTTTCTCCAAGAGTTTCGGCAGGTATCACCTTAGACCTGGAAAAGGAGAAACCCTAGGCACAGAAGAGTTGGAGGACCTGCAGAGAGCCTCAAAGTGTCACCCATGAAATCCATGTGACAAGATGAATACTAAAAATAATTTTTGTAAACATCCCTTTTGCTGGGCACGGTGACATACACCTTAAATTCTAGCACTCAGGGGGCTGAAGTTGGACGATTGCCATGTGTTTGAGGCCAGCCTGGGCTACAGAGAAAGTTCTAGGTCAGCCTGGAGTAGAGTGAAAGCCTGCCTTTAAAAAATTAAATTAAAATTTTAAAAATCCTTCTAGAGATTGGAGAGATGGCTCAGTGGTTAAGGTGCTTGCTTATAAAGCCTGACAACAAGAGTTCAATTCCCCAGGACCCACGTAAGTCAGGTGCACAAAGTGGTACACACATCTGGAGCTTGTTGGCAAGTGGCAGGAGGCTCTGGCATGCCCATTCCATTCCCCACCCACCCTCTCTCTCCTTGCAAATAAATAATTGTTCAAAAAGTCCTTTTAGGTCAAAGACTTTCAAACATTTCTGAGGTGTGATCCACAGTGGGAAGTAAATCACTACACATGACCAGGAAGCAGAGTGAGACCTTCCAGGAAGTGGGATTTGCCAGGATTATGAAGCTCTCTATGCTCTGATTATTCCCTCCTATTTCCTTCCCTGTCTTCTCTTTTTTTAAATATTTTTTTATTTATTGACAGAGAGAGAGAGAGAGAGAGAGAGAGAGAAAGAAAGAAAGAAAGAAAGAAAGAAAGAAAGAAAGAAAGAAAGAAAGAAAGAAAGAAAGAAAGAAAGAAAGAAAGAATATGGACATATTAGAGCCTCCAGCCACTACAAGCTCCAGACACATGCGCCTTGTGCATCAGGCTTTATGTGAGCACTGGGGAATCAAACTCTGGTCCTTCTGATTTGCAGGCAAACACCTTAACCGCTGAGCCATCTCTTCAGCCCCTTTCCTGTCTTTTCTTCACAACTAACTACTAATGGGTCACATTCTATGCTTCAGATGTCACTGCTTAGAAACCACCTGGAAGAGACCTTCCCATCTTCTTTCTCTCTGCCTCTGATTTGCAGAGTCCTTGACCTTTGAGTTCCAGACCCACAACTGCCCAGGCTAGTCTCCAGTTCAGTTCCTGTTTTCTCACCCTCCAGAGGATCCACACTTGGGGAAGTGATGTCCTTAGAGCCAAGCTTCTCACTGAAGGCATGTGACCCTCCTGGTTGGCTTTGAATACACCATCAAAGCCTAATAAATAATGAATACTAATGACAGTACCGAGACACCTCTCCGCATTGTCCTCCCACTACAGTCAGAGAGATTGGGACTGCTCCCTAAAAATGGCATATGGCTCTAAATAAAGAGCCTTAATGCATTTTATATTTAAACCATAAGGCCATGGGCTCAAACCCAAGTTGAGATGGGCTGAGCTTCTTAAGTACCATTCTGGAAAAGTCATTGAAATATTTATCCATCTATCTGGGTTTTGTGTTTCTAAAGCAGCTCATTTCCTTAGCCACATTTCTAGAGTGGGCCTGTTTGCAAGCCCCTTCTACCTGGGGAGAATGTGTCCCCAAGAAGCAAACATAGTCCTTTAAGAAAGCCACTGTCTAAGAAACTTCTTGAAGAACACTGGCTTTTAATGCACACAATTCAAAGATTAGCCAATCTGCACACTGGGGTCAGAAGATGACATTCATCATTCCATCTTTTCTCAGCCTGGAGCAAGTTGTTTAACCTTTTTCAACCTATGAGAATAATAGTTCCTAGCTTAATAGCATTAGCAGGAGGATTAAACAAGATAATGAAACAAAGCCCTAGCCACATGCCTGGACCTCAGAGTAGCTGGGAAGATATTAAAGACCACTATGATCTGATCTCTAAAATTTGCTCAACCATCAAAAATACTGTCAGTACAAATAAAGCTTTCAAGTGTGTGTGTGTGTGTGGGGGGGTTATACCTATATGTGTAGAGACTAGAGGGTTGCCTTGGGTATCGTTCCTCTGGCACTGTCCACCTTTGCCTTTAGACAGGGTCTTTCCTTGGCCTATAATTCCCCAAGTGGGCTAGAATTTCTGGGCAGGTAGCCCCAGGGACCCACCTGTCCCCAGCTCCCCAGGCTGTGTCCACTTCCGGTTTTTGATTGGCTTTGTTTTATTTTTAATGTGGGTTCTAGG
>PVHP010002519.1:0-67644 GCA_004024765.1 Zapus hudsonius
TCTTCTCTGGGTGTCCAAAGGTACTGCATTGTGAACAGAGCAGACGTGCTCTTTGCATGGTGGCCCTGCAGTCCAATTAAGCATCAGATCTTTGGTTAAAAATACTAAGAAGCATTAAGCAACTCTGATGAAATTTCATAAATAAAGGAGAAACTGCTAACACAATAATAAGGTAATCTAACAGGAAGTCATGAGAGAACAAAGTAGTTTCTGACATTGCTGTGAGTGTACAACTGAGAAATAAGGGGACAGACACTGAGAAGCTGACCTAGGGGACAAGATGAGGAGGTTCCATGCGCGGTTCAAACCTCGAGGGCAACGTGCTGAAAGAATTTATAAAGTCATGAAGACGTAAATAGTGGCCATGTTTATTCTATGCTGACTTCAACAAACAATTTCTAGGTGTTTCCCATATGCCAGGTGAGCCCTGGGGGATGACGAGGTATAGCTGCCCCATCGTCACACAACAGGAAGCCAGGTTTAAACACAGGTCCAAAGCCTCACCTCAAACCACAAGCAGGGGAGCAAAGGACTGGAACTCCCGGGGGTGTGCGGCGCCAGCATCCCGGCCTCTGGTCACAATCCTACATTCTTTCTGAACGTAAAACAAATAGTTGCTGTTTTATGCCTTCTTATTCCTTCGTCATATTTGGTGTTCAGTTTCTACAGTTGGGAAAAATTACTCAAACCTCCAATTTGAATTTATGCCGTGTCATACTGTATTTGCTTAATGAATGCAACCTTCTATGTTTTCTTTCATTTGTGGCTTTATGAACGTCAGCATCACACTTTATATGTGGTTTGATTTTTTTGAATGCCTAACCTGCCATAATTAAAGACACCTAATTTGGACAAAAAATACTTCGTTTTTACTTGGAACAATCCAGCACTAAATGTACAAGAAAAAAAGCAGACAAGTGGCACTTTATATTTTTAATGGTCCGCTGTTGAGTGAGTGTAGTTTGCCCAGTTTCTGGGTTTGTCTTCTTCGCTTAGGCTTTCCTTCGCATCATTTTTGTGGCTGCTTCTTTTCTGTTTAATATTTGCTTATTTTTGTTGAAATCCCCAGAGCAGAAATCCACAAGCCAAACAAATACAAACGGAAAACTCAGAGCGACCCAGATGTCCTTGGAGACACTTTTCTTTCCCACCGTTTGTCATCGCTTGCTCAGGGAGATCAAGAGTTTTTAGCACACAGATCAATATTCTCCTAACCCAGCCTGATCCCAGGGAAGCCTCCACACTTCACCTTGGCTCCTTCCTCTCCGCGGCTCCCTCCCAGCAATCATTTTGTCCCAGTAAGATAGCAATTTTTCATCCTTTGGTCAAAACTGGTGACAAAAGAGGGAATAATGGTTGCTGACATACGAAATGATAGATTTTGACGCATGGCCTGCTGAGCTGGGAGCTTTCATGTGCCTAAGAGAAAGGAGTGGCTGATGGGTCTCCTGACACCTGCTCTCCCCGCCCCCATCCAGGACTCCAGGTCTCTCTCTCTCTCTCTCTCTCTCTCTCTCTCTCTCTCTCTCTCTCTCTCTCTCTCTCCCCCCCCCCCCCCCCCCCCCCCTCTCTCTCTCTCTCTCTCTCTCTCTCTCTCTCTCTCTCTCTCTCTCTCTCTCACTGCCCCCACACCAAGAAGCCATGCCTCTTCCTCTTTCTCTCTCCCTCTCCCTCCTCTCTTTCTGTTCCTCTCATAGCTCTCTCTGTCTCAAGTTTCACGTCTTTCAATAGGAAGCCAGTGCGTGTTCTGTTCTTCTGCCCAAAAATAAACATTTCTGCATTCCGCAAAAATGATCAATCTATGCCCTTTTTCTGTAGCATTGTGAGGGCAATACAGCCTGCTGCTTGAAGAAATATTAACAAATGTAGCCAGGGAGAGGGAAACAGATGGGGCGAAGAAATTGAACCAGCAGATTTCTGGACTGCGTTCAACGAGAGGAGTTTTATAATACGGAAACAGAATTGCTCTTTAATTTCTTTGAGCATCAATAGTCAAGAAACACCAGCCTCCTAGTCTCCTTATTAAAGACCTCCACTGAGGGCACAGAAGTGTCCTTTCTTGATCATTCTGGCAGGAGCAAATGCAGGCCTACAAAGGCCACGCTGCCCAGCGAGATTGCGAAGCTGTGCCCGGCTCAGTGCTGGCTCCCTGGGCGCCAGGGTGACCTGTGTGCCACAGAGCAGGGCTGCGGCCCTGGGAGCCCCTTACATCTTCCCACACAAAGCTTCTTTCAGAATCTACGCTAACCAACAGGAAGAATTGCCATCAGTCTAGGTCTCCTCTGGCGCATGTGTCACTTAGCAGCACTCAGCGTTCTTTGCAAAGGCCACCAGGACTCTGCTGGGTAATCAGGAGCCTGTGGACGACAGTGAGGAGCACCTCTTCCCAGAGCTCCAAGCCCTCCCTTCTTTCCTTGACCAGCTAGGTTATATGTGTAGGAGGCTACTGCTTTTTTGCCTTTGTGACATCACCACTAACATTTAAATATCACAGATAAGTATTCTAAGAACAATGCGACTTGCAAAGCCATAAAATAAACAGCTACTTGTAACTTTTGTTTAAAAGTCAAAGTTTTGCCCACTGTGATAGTGTGCACAGAGAGAGAGAGAGAGAGAGAGAGAGAGAGAGAGAGAGAGAGAGAGAGAGAGAGAGAGAGAGAGCTTTCCAATCTTGCTTCAAATCCTAGCCCCATTCCTTAAAGCTGCTGGCCTCCCCAAGAAGGTGCACATTTTCAGTCTTCCTTCTTGTGTGTGTGTGTGTATATGTGTGTGTGTGCGCGTGCATGCACATGTGTGTGCACACACGTGCATGTGGTGTGTTGATGAAAGCTATTTTCTAGTAACACATGAGGTGGCACATTCCATGGTATTTTTCACAGTTTGTACGTGTTTGACATTTTAGTCAATCTTGTTACTTTGGTGAATCAGACTGGGGAATTCCAATATTTATCTTTCAATAAATGAAATTAATAAAAGAACTTTCTTTAAAGTTAAAATTTTGGAGAGATGACATTTTAACATTTTAATAACTTAAAAATATATTTATTTGAGAGAGAGAGAGAGAGAGAGAGAGAGAGAGAGAGAGAGAGAGAGAGAGAGAATGGGCACACCAGGGCCTCTTGTCACTGCACACAGACTCCAGACACATGCACCATTTTGTGCATCTGGCTCCATGTGGGGACCAGGGATTCAAACTGGTAACAACAGGCCTTGAATCGAAGCGCCCACAACTACTAAATAACCTCCTGCACCCCAACTTCTAGGAATTAAACATTTATTACCAACAGTGCCTGGGAAACACCAAAATGGCTGTTTATATGTGTAAATATTTTGAAATCTGGGGGTACAGGGAAGCAAAAAAGGGGACATTAAATAGAAAAAACACGCAAACTAATAGCAATGAGAGTTTCCCACAATGAGAAAAACTTGCTAGTAAAAGGGTTCAGAATAAACTCTTACTTTTATTTTTTCCTAAGATTTAGAGTTCATGGCAAAATTATCTGAAGTTTTTGCTTGTTATGTGTTTGTTGTCAATGAATCATAAGGTCATGGTTTAGGGTACATTTCTCTAGAGGAGAGGCCCCTTAGTGAAAGCTGCAGGTGGGCTTTTGGCATTTTATTTTTAATAGCAATTTCAGGTACAGGGTTGCTGAAATGTAGAATCACTTTTGAACACGCACCCCGAGGCCATGGGACAATGAGGAACATTTATTTCATGGGAAGTCGATGAAATTAAAATCAAGCCTTGCTACCATTCCTCGGGCAGCAGCGATATTGCCGCTGGCAGCCGTGGCTCTCACCTTGGCTCGCTTTCCGCTCTGAACTGACTGCTCTTGAGTCTGGAGGCTCTGCAGGCACACTGCCTACTGGGTCTTGTCTGGAGGTTTCTTCTACAGAAATGGGTCCTTGTAACTGGGGAATTACAGTTGGGTTTGGATAAGGAAGTATTTCGGCTAGGACTTCATCCCCAATGAATTCCATGATTGGGTAAAAGTAGCCTGCCTGCCTGCTTCCCAAGGATCCGTCCTTGTAGACCACAAAGAGTTAAAATGATGTTCTTGTTGTAGAATTAATCAGATTCATATTAGCAGTAGTAAATGTCATGTTGGCACCTTTTCCTTCTCACACATTACAGTTTCAAGTCTTTGCTATGAGGAAATAATGAAGTCAAGATATGCGGTGCCATAGACTGTGCATCTTTTTGTCAGTTGCATCAGAAATGCATTGTATCTGCTACTCAGGGGGTCAGCAGAGCAGCGCGTTAAGAAGACTGCTTTAAGAAATGACATGTCAAAGGAAGCAAAAACTTATATTTTGAGGTACTTTCTCTGTGGATTGCCTTCTGGAGAATGAAAAGCTCGTGAATTGCCCTGTGTTTAAGATAAGGCCTGGTTACTCTGAATTACTACTGACCAAGTGTCTCTGGAATTCTCAGTCTTAGGTGCTGAGACAATGAGGAGGTTGTCATCTTGCATCTGCTTCTCCTCTTTGTGGATACAAGCTCTGCTCTGGCACTGCACCGCCTGCATGGTGACCTGCTGAGTGCAGATCCTTCTTGAATGAGTTAGTCCACCTCGTGAGCCACTTTGGTAGAAAATGAGGAAGCCAATGGTACTTTCTGGGATGATTCATGCAGAATTAAGATAGTGATACATTTAAAGGATGGTAATAGGCTGTCTTGTCACCAAACATGGACTGAATATCTCCATGAGTGCGAGCAGCTATTTTGAATTTATTGATTATTTAATTTACTTTATTAGCTAAATGAGCAAGAGTGGCGAGCTTGACAACCTTCCCAGGGTGATAGCAATAGGCAATAAGGACTTTCAAACTTTACCAAAGCAAAAATCCAGAAGTTCTAGAGAGCTCAACAATAAAGTAGACTTAAAACACACCCATTCCAGCACAGGGAATTTTGAGGAAGAAGAGGAGGAAGGAATGTAAGAGCAACAGGGAATATCCAGGAGACTCTTCCCCCAACCCCCCAAAATAGACTGACTGATCCTCTCCTAATCATAATCCACAACCCCACTGTGAATAAATCCTAACAATCCCACTGAGTACAGCCCTCAGTGGAATGGGTCAGGGAGGAGCAGAAAGAGGTACCAACAGATGATGTGTCCATACAAAGTTTCTACTTAATAAAAAAATCTTACTTATTACTTGTTAATTGCTAGGTAGAATATTCGGGAAAGGAAAACCAAAAAGAATTGATGTGGGCTGGACAGACTGTGCTCCACACGACTGTAGAGATGATCTACCTGGTAATGGCAGAGGAGGCCTGAGTCTTCCTCACTGTTTCTTCACTGCCGACGTGGGACTTCTACCCTGCTTTTCTCTCCACATCTCCCATGTTTGAAATGATAGATTACAGGCTCATCTATCGGCATGTTCCCTCTTCTACCAGAGGCAGCTACCAGAGCTTCCTTCTATCTCATGAGGAGTTTCAGTAAAGGAACACGTTCATTTTCAGATGCAAACCTCCTGGGCTAACTCTCCCCAACATCACATCATTGTAGAGCACCGTTTATGTTAAAAAGAAAAATTGATCTTGGCCAGACATCGCATCAATGACACCACCCACAGTAGAGGTTTCCCAGCAATTTTAAAAACGAGCCCCATAGAGATATGATTTACATACGCTAACCATTACCGATTACAAATGTGCATCTTGATTGAGTTTCGAGGATGATACAATGGCAGAACCCTCACCACTATCAAGATACTGAACATTCTCATCACCACAAACTTCCCTCAGGTCCCTGGGCTATTGATCTGTTCCCTTCTTCTGACCCGTGGAGACCACGGATCCAAATCCTCTCATGATGGTCTTGTTCTTTCTAGAGTTTCATGCAGCTAGACTTATAAGCTACGTGGTCTTTTGTACCTGCCTTTGCTCACTCAGCGCAGAGCTTTGGACACTTCCCCGTGTTACCACAGCTCCCTAGAGGACATACTGCCAAATCCTATACTAAATGCATGTGGAATCGTAAGAATTGCCAAGTCCTTTCCGCGAGCATATTATATTCCCGTTGGTGATATGGAAAATAATGATAATGAAAAATTGAGAACACCCATCACAAATGACTAATGTTCCAAGTTCCACAAGAGAATATTCTGGGCCTCCACAGTGTCTTAATCAATGCTCACAAACAGCTTTGGCATAAGGTAGATGATCATAGTTACAACAATAGAAATATATACAAACTCTCATGGGATGGTTTGAGAAGATATTTGAGATTAACTTCAATGAATTATTACTTGAAAATAAGTTGAGAAATTATCTCTGTGGTCAGTTTGGCTGAATTTACTTTCATTTGGGCAGGCAATTAAACTTCCCCCTTTTTCCATTTTTAGCTTTAATTTTTGATTGGTATTTAAAATTGTATATACTTACCAAGTACATACTGTTCTGCAGTATACATATATACATTACAGAGTGGCCTAATGTAGCTGATTAAAAGATTATTACATCACATAGTTATAATTTTTGTGGCAATACTTAACCTTGATGCTCTTGCATTCTCCAGTAATACAAAATATGATCATTAACAATAGTCATCATATAGTACCATAGATTGTTTGAACTTAATCCTTCTGTCTAACTGGGGTTTGCGGGATGCTAGTCAAAAGGTATATGGTTACAGTTAAGTCGTTCAAGCTGTTTTCTCATGTTTACTTTTTATGAGAAAGGAATGTGTAAACATCAAAAGCAACAAAAGCGCAAAGGATAGTGTTTATCTTCACTGATGTCATCCCTTCTAAGTAACAGACCCAAAATAAAGGGATGCATCTACATGTCATCCCTTCTAAGAGATGTAGTAGACCCAAAATAAAGGGATGCATCTGCCTGGAGCTTTACCTGGTTAACTGCTCAGATTAACTGGGAGGCCTTGTTACAAACAGATTCCCGGCCACATCATGAGGAATGGAGCCTAACAAGGACCATGTGGGGTGTTGCTGCTGGCCACAAACTGAGCTTTCTGGAGCAAGGCTGGGGCTCTTCGGGGTGCAGGTCTGCACGTTTTACTCGTGCTTGGCTCTCCTCACCACTTTTTCCCACCAGTGTTTACAGGTTCTTCCCAACCAACCATCAGAACCCCGAGTGACCAGTTTCCCATGGAGTTCCACCTGTACTAAAGATCCTGGTCCATTCATTCTGGGAATGATAGGAGGTTTGAGCTGCCTCCGACCACCGCCTAGCAAGACTCAGCGACACCTTCCATCAAAGCTTACCTATAGCACTATTACTGTATCAGACTTGAAATTGCAATAATAATACTCGACACGTAAAGGCTCCCAGGACAGTTCCAGGGACGTCGTTCATATTTCCTGGGAAATAAATCTCAGTGAATTTTGCTCCAAGGGAAAGTGTCTATATGGTTGGTGGCATTCTGAGTTGTCTTAAAGCCAGAGGACTATTACAGAATTCTGAAATTTACTAAGTATTTCCCTAAGATAATATTTTGCTTAATAAACTCAGAAGGAGTCTTCTGAAGCTGGAGTCCAGCTAGTATCTCCCTTTTCATTGCACTTAACCAACTATGAGAATTAAGTAAACTTTGGGGAATAAAGTCTTATAGATGGTTATGGAGATGGCTAAGGAGCCGAGTGCTTGCCAAGCAAGCTTGGAGACTCAGAGGGGCTGATTCGCCCAGAGTTCAATTACACAGTGCCCATGTAAAGAGCTGGGTGTGGTCACACAACCCTGTAACCCCAGTCCTGCCGAGCAGAGAACAGAGAATCTCTGGGATTTACTGTTCAGCTAGTCTGATTCAAAAGAGAAACTCTGGGTCCAGTGAAAGACTCTATCTCAAGGAAATATTCTGATGAGTCATAAGAGGGAGTCAGGCTGGTCCTTCAGAGAACATCCAGTGTTCTATTCTAGCCTTTGTAAGCATACACACCAAACGTGGGCATCTGCACACACTTGCATATATACCTCACACATCATGTGCACACACACATCACACACACACAGCACACACAGCACACGCACATACATACACACGCACACACACACATCACACACATGTACGCACACATATCACACACATCACACACACACACACCATTTTCATTTTCTCCATGCCCTATACTTTCTACCTTTCCCAGCTAAATCAGAAAATGAATTCCAGTAAAACTATGACCTAGTTACATTAAATTATTAAATTTTTGCATGTTTCTAGATGGCCACGCCTCTTTTCAGCAGATATAAGAGAAACGTGATGCATTAGAACTTCACATTTAGATGAAACTGGTTTTGGATTGAGGGTGGGTAGGTGAGGGTAGATGAGAGGAGAACCTGGGAAGCAGGAATGAGGCAGGGCTGGAGTCCCAGATCCTCAGGACACTCAGGCACGAAGGACCAGGCACATCAGGCTGGCCCTCAGAACTAGCCACAGGGATGTGCTTGGGACAGAGGGCCAGCTTCATTTGAGTTGACTTGAGGTCAGCCATGTCAGCTGGAGGGAAAGTCATGGACTGCAGGCTACTGGGTTAAACCATGCAAAGAGTTCTTCTGGCCCTAAATGAAAGCTCACATCTCTAGTCCCCTTTTTTTTTTTTCTGATTCCTAACAGATGTCTGAACTCTTTATTAAATGCTTTCCTGGTCCTTTAACCTTGACCTGAAGGATTGGAGAAATACCCAGTTTAAGGAAGGGCCATTCTGAGTATTTCCATGGACAATACATATCTAAAGAGGCTTCATTTCCCAACAATCAAGAACAGAAGTATCAGTGGATGAGAAATGTATCCAACCTCTTAGATCTCCAGATCAAAGGACTGTGTAAACCTGCAGCCTCCAGAGCACTAGACGATGTGGGTCTACTGCCAAACTGGGCTGCTAAACATGGCTTAGTTATTTCTTGGTGCCAACTTCTAAAAAAATTGCAAACATAGTAGTTACCCTTACAAAGTTCACATCTTCCTTAATCATATGATAATGACTGAAATGAGGAAATGATCATTAGTGAAGCACTGTAACAGAAAGGTCCTATTCAAATTTCGCAGGTGTCTGCATCTGTGATGTCCCTCTGTACCTCTCTTGGACTTCTGATGATACACTGTCCTCTTTGTCTTGTGATCTGGTCGTCGTCTGAGAGCACTAGTCATTGGTTCTGTAGATTGCTCCTCAGTGTGGGTTCACCCAGTGTTTGCCTATATGGGAAAGATGTGTGCACTTGTGGCAAGAATCCCACAGAGTCACACTCTTCCCTGTGCAGTGTGTCATATGGTGAGACCGAGGTTGCTCTGCCAGCCATTCCTGAGACTGACTGCTAAGCTGGCTGAGGAAGAAGCAACTGAGTTTCTCCAGTTCTAAAGTAGCTAATTTTTCTCTCTTTCAAAGAAATACCATGGGTTAGATACATGAAGACTATGCAAATCCTGTTTTTCTTTAACTATGAGGCAATTTATAAAAATTGATCACTTGCCAGCAACAAAGTAAATAAACTGTATAAATTAGAATTTTAATTATCACATTCTTTGAGAAAAAAACCCAATAACATAATCATAGTCACTTCACATTGAAATTTATAGAAATAACACTCTAATTATTTTAGGGCAAACAAGTAATCAACTTATAATTCCATATTATTTTAAAAATAATAGGATTGCATATGATGCATATCCAAAATTAATTATGGAAATTGCCAAACTTAGAGGAAAACCCATGTCCTTAAATTTCCATTAATTAATTCAAGAAAGATTCATTTCTTTGCTACCACATTCTCAGTTCTATATTAATGGTGAATAAAACATATGATCTCTGCATCATAAAAAGAATAAAAATAAATTAATTTTTAATCTCAAAAAGCTTTGAGGATATCATTAGATAAATCTAGAAAAAAAGAAACACAAACAAACCAGTAAACATCAACACCTCAACACCAAATTTCTCAACACCGAAATTCACAAGCTCAGGAAGACAAAGACAGTTTCTCTTAGGGACAAATAAACTATTCCAGAGGCAGACAGGAAACTCATTAAAGAATAATTAAGAAGAGCCAGGTAACACATTAGATTTCATTGGAAATTAATTAAAATTAGAGCACTTAGGTATTTTCCCCATAAAATATTTTAAAAGAGCAGACATAGCGCCTGTTGTAAGATGTGGGGAGAACAGGTCAGCACCTAGTGATCCTATCATTAGTTCAATACTTTTAATATTTTTATTTACTGTTATATATTTAAAACTTATAAGGCATCTGTAAGGAATCAAAGATTTTATAGAAAATATAATAATTCAGAGTAATATGACAATATTCTTCATTCCATAGTTGACAACATTGAAAGAAGTTATTAAAACAACCCAACTTTCCAGATATTGGAGAACAGATTTACTAAAACTAAAACATTCATGAAATAGAATATTATGTATACATAAAAATAATATTACAGAAGAATATTATAGTGATACAGAAAGATAACCAAATATTCCCAGTATATTAGGTTATGAAAAGTCTTCCCTAAATACTATGTTTAGTATAATTTTATAGTCATTCAAAATATTAGGTCAAATGAAAAACATAAAAGAAAATTGGGGACAGGTGGAAGAAAATGGAGGTACCAACACGTGACTTGTACATACAAAGTTTTTACTTAATAATAAAAAATAAAAATAAAAGAATGTTGAATGCAGCAAGGAAGGAACACCAAGTCATATTTAAAGGCAGGCCTATCAGAATAACGGCAGATTACTAAATAGAAGCTTGAAATGCCAGGAGGGCTTGGAGTGATGCATTTCAATTTCTGAGGGGAGAGAGCTTCCAAGCCACACTGCTATACACAGAAGAGCTGTTTGCCATAATTGAAGGAGAAAGATTTTCCATAATGAAAACAGACTAAAGGCATTCATGAACATCAAGCTAGTTCTACAAAGGATATTTGAAATCCTTCAGACTGAAGAGAAAAACAGACACATCCATGAGGCTATAGAAAATAATAAACCATTATTGGATAATAGTCAATCAAAAGAGGTGTAGAAAAACTCTAAGCACTACAAAATTAATACAATCACAAGAAAAAAATGACTATCATTATAACTCTCAATATTAATGGTTTAATTCCACACTCACAAGACAAGCAGAACTCATTAAAGACAGGATTCATCTATTGGTTCCCCCTAAAAAGTACCTTGGTATAAAAAACACACACTTTCTTTTCCTTCCTTCCTTCCTCCCTTCCTTCCTTCCTTCCTTCCTTCCTTCCTTCCTTCCTTCCTTCCTTCCTTCCTTTCTTTCTTTCTTTCTTTCTTTCTTTCTTTCTTTCTTTCTTTCTCTGTGGAGACATTTTACATTCAAACTACCATACATAAGTTAAGCACTCTTACCACAAAACACACAATAAACCCAAGAGTTTCATGGAATGTTAGAATATACTGGATGCATCTATTGCTTTCCTTTGTTGGAGGTACCACAGGTCAACTCAGGCTGGCCAATGTCAAGACTCAACAAATGGCTCTTATTAACACTGTCCAACTCATTGATGTATACAGCTCTTTACATGTCATAAACAACATATGTCCATAAAAATTTATATTTAAGTCTTTGCATTTGCCTCTTGGTTCAGCTTGAAATGTTCTCCATCATGATAGAAGTGAAGACATACACTTTCTTAGGGCTAAAGGGGAGAAAAATGTTTCCAAGCAAAGGGAACTAGGAAGTAAGAAAAAATGATTTAAATGAAACCAGTCAAAAGATATAAAGTATGTCACATCATACTAAGGGACTAGTCCACCAATGGAATGTTATAATTCTAAACATCTGTGCCCCAAACATTGCTAAACCCAGTTTCTAAAAAAAAATACTATTAAAGGTAAAGTCAAGGATCAGACCATGTATAATAATAGTGGGTGATTTCAAAATTCCACTCTTATCAATTGGTAAGTCATCCTAGCAAAGGACACAAACAAACAAAACAAAACAGAGAAGCATGTGAATAAATGACATCATAGATCAAATGGACATAACAGAGATCTATAGAACATTTTAGTCAATCACTAGAGAATGCAGATTCTTCCCAGTATCCCAAGGAACTTTCAGTAAAACAAATTAAATCTTAGGACACAAAGCAAGTCTTAGTAAATGTAGGGCACAAAATAATTTCTTTATTATATCTGATCACAATGCAACTAGAAACCAACATCAAGAGAAACCATAGAGCATATACAAACTCAAGGAGATTAAGCTATACACTACTGAATGATGACCAAAGTCCTTCAAGAAATTAAAAATGATTATAATTGAAGATGAAAACAGAATATATAAAAAACTATGGGATACTTTGAAAGCAGTCTTAAGAGGAAAATTTTTAGCTTTATAGTTTATCTGATAAATCAGAGATAGAGAAAGAGCACATGTTAATAACTTAATGAAACATGCCAATAACTTTGAGAAGCAAGAACAAGTCAAGCTCCAAACCAATGGATAGAAATAAATATGGTCAGGGCAGAAATGAATGAAACGGAAATAAAGAGATGATACAAAGAATCAATGAAACAGTTGGTTAAAGGATAAAGAAGACTTACAAACCTTTAGTCAATCCAACTAAAAGAAGATACAAATTAATAAAATTATACACAAAAAGGAAGCTTACCATAAATAATAGTGAAATTCAAAAAAATCCTTAGATTATAACTTAAGATCGTATATTCCACTAAGTTAGAATATTTAAAAGAACCATATGAATTTCTAGAAGCATATGACTAACTGTGGTTAACCCAAGAAAATTCATTTATTTATTTACAGTATTTATATATTTATATTTTGCAGGTATGTGTGTGCATGCATGTATGTGCGTGCATATGTGTGTGCATGTCTCAGTGTGTCACAGTCTCTTACCACTGCAAACGAATGACCTTTTGTCTTTACCTGGGAAGTTAGGACTTGAATGGTGCAGGCAAGCACTGATAAACATGAAGCTATCTTCCCAGCACCTGAAGAAATAATTCAAACAGTGAGCAAGCAGTGAACTTGAAGCAGAATAAAAAAATCTTTTGATTCAAAATCAGTGCAGGCCCACAGATTCACTGATAAATCCTACCTGATCTTCAAAGAAGATCTTACATCAGTGCTTCTCAAAATAGTTCATGAAATAGGAAAGGGAAGGACACTCCCAAACTCCTTTTCAAAACTCAGCATTATTCTGAAACCAAAACTGGATAAAGACACAACAGACAGAAAATTGTAGACCAAGTTTCCTGATGAGCATAGACCCCAAAATTCTCAGTGAAATACCTGCAAACAAAATTCCAGAACACATCGTAAAGATCTTTCATCATGACTAAGTTGACTTTATTCCAGAGATGGAGGAATGAGTCAACACAGGCAATAAATGTCACCTATCCTATCAATGGACCTATTGACAAAAACCACATGATCATCTCAACAGATGCATCAACTGTTTTGAACAAAGTCTAACATTCCTTCATGATAAAAGTCCTGAAAATATGGAATAGGATGAATATATCTCAGCATAAAAAGGCTACTTATGACAAACTTAGAGCCAAGAGTAGAGTAAATGGGGAAAACCTCAAACATTTCCAGTAAAATCAGAAACGAAATATATGCTTATTTTCTCCATCTTATCCAAGGTAGGTCTGAAAGACTTAGCTAAAGAAATAAGTGAAACAAATGAAAGAAATACAAAGAAAGGAAAAAGTCAAAGAATCCTTATTTGCAGGTGTGGTGCTTATGTATCAGTTACTTCTCATTTCTGTGAACAAGTAACTAACCAGAGGCAACTTTAAGAACAGTGTTTCAGCTTATGATTACAGAGAATAGAGTACATGGTGCTGGGAAGGTATGGTAGAGAGTGTGGGAAACTAGCTCCTCACACTGAAGTTGGGAAGGAGAGAGTGAGCAAAAGTCGAATCAGCGTATCAAACCTCCAGGCCCTTCATTTGAAAACCATACATTCTAATCACGCCTTCTCTGACGTGATAGCTATTTTCTTTTATGTCAGTTTCCTTATTATTTGTAAGATAACAACAATTGAACCACCCTGTGCATTAACTCTTTTTTAAAACATCTTTATTGCCAATAATTAAATACATCGTATGAGCAAATCTTGTGGTGGTACCCCCATTTCCCTCCTCCCTGTCCCCATCCCAGTAGGGGTCCTCCTCAGTGGGCTTACTGGATTGGTACAAGGGGTAGGGGGCTATGAATTGTACAAGAGGTAGCCAGTTTTTTTTTCTTTGTGTGTTGTTGCTGTTGGGAGCAATGACTCTGAATATTGGCCCCCACCTTGGCTCTTATATTACATCCTAGGTCAATAATTTTCTAGCTTTGCTATTGAAAAGTTACCCATCCAAGTCTTCTCTAGGGAACCAGCAGCATTGTGATTCAAAGTGCCTATTTCTGTTTTCTTACTGACTCCCAGATGCCCCAGTTTGCTCTTCTGTACTTATGGTATCACAGTGACTCATAATAGTAAAAGCTGGGCATAGAATGCATCACAAATCAACTGCTCAATTAATAGCAATTGCCATAAATATCATAGATGTAGAGATTGATTAACGCTTTCAGAAGAAACGCCTTTGTGATTGAATAACACCCCTTGGATGTTCATGTGTCTTCAGACAGCCTGAAAAATTACTGGCATCACTCACTTTGGCTACTCCTTCCATGACGGCCATGGGTAGCTTATCTGATAAGGTTTCTAACTGCAAAAAGCCTTTCTCACTTTTTGACCAGCTCCATCCACACTCTTTCTGAAGATCAACTGATTGGCTTGCTATAGGGAAATACCTGGCCAAAAGGAAGGAAACGTGGATGCGTTTTCTTGTTGATTTTTTTTTCACTAATTGATGCAGATTCCTTTGGTCTCATTTCTAAAGTAAGGGAATGGAGCCAGGTGATTTTTATGCACCTTTCAAGCTCTGACATTTGAAGACACCTGGTCTTTATCAGGAGACGTGGTAGTGTAGACACCTGGGCACACAGTGGGCTTCATTTCCACATCGTCGGCTCACTTTGGATTTTATAATGCAAGAATTTGAAGTTCGGGCAGTGCCTGAGCATCCTAACTTTTCATTCCTTATCTTCCTCCTTTGTCAGCCCGGGAGTGTCTTTAGTCAGATGTGTTGGGGACACACTGGGATAATTAGTGCTCAACATCCTTCTTAGTTCCTGGAGTCTCGGAAACCTCCCTTAGCTCAGAAACAGCAGGAGGTTGCCTCATGTCTTTGATCAGGAAGATCTTCTCTTCCATGACTGTTCTGTGACATACATTGTGATTCATTCCATCACCAGTATCTCCATCTCTTTCCTCATTCTGCATTCGACTCTGGAAGGGCAAGGGCATCCTTGTGCCAAGCAGCAGGTCATGCTTTGTTTTAAGTCCTGGTCTCCTGCTCACAGGTGCAGAGATTTAATCTCTACGTGGAACAGAGTACTTAGCACTGCCTACTGAGGTGGGCATTGCCTCCTCACAGGAAGGCATCCATTCTCCATTCGTACTGTCTGCTGACACATATAGAAGCGTTTTCTTAGGAGTTCTCGTGTTTGGAGTTTGGAAAGATGGCTCAGTGATTAAAAATGTTTGGCTCTAAAGCCTAACTTTACAGGTTTGATTCCCCAGTTCCCACGTAAAGCTAGACACACAAAATGGCTCATGTGTCCAGAGTTTTCCTGCAATGGCTAGAAGCCCTGGTGTATCCACATTATCTCTCTCTCCCTCCCTTCATATCTATCTTACGTAAATAAATAAAGAAATAAGTAAATATTTTAAAAAGAGAGATGGCTTAGCAGTTAAAGCACATGCCTGAAAAGCAGAAGGACCTGAGTTTGATTCCCCAGTGCCCATATAAAACCAGATGCACAAGAGGGCACATATGTCTGGAGTTCATTTGCAGTGGATGGAGGCCTGGTATGCCTATTCTCTCTCTCTGTCTGCCTCTTTCTCTCTCTCTAATAAATAAATATTAAAAAAAAAAACAAGAGTTCTTGTGACTGATGGTGGTGCACGCCTTTAGTCTCAGGACTTTGGAGGCAGAGGTAGGAGTATCACCATGAGTTCAAGGCCACTCTGGTCAGGTCAGCTTAGGCTACAGTGAGACCCAACCTCAAAACACCAAAACAGAACAAAAATAAACAAAGAACCAAAACAAATTCTTGTGTTTGGCAATTGGTGGAAGTGCAGGGCTTTGAAGAGGGTGGTGTGCCCAAGAAGGCAGTACTTCTCAAGGAGAAAACTGGGATCACATGATTGATGGAAGTGGGGGGGCAGTCCTGTGGGGATTGGGGTGCTGGTTAGTTCTAGGAGAGGGCTGTTATAGAGGAGCAAGCCTGGACTTTGCTCAGTCTCTTGGGCGTCTGCCTTCACACACACATGCTCTCCTACTTGCCACTTAACTGGAAGTCCTTTCTTGATGCCGTCAGCCATGATGTGACTCCACCAGAGCAGAGTAGATGCCACTTGTTTGACTTTCTCTAAAGCTGTGAGCTATAGAAACAAACCCCTTTTCCTTATCTGTACCCAGATACAGCGATTTCATTAAAACAGTGGAAGACCCACTCTGACCAATATTTCCTGGAAGAATATTGTGTAAGAAATCATAATCCCTAAGAAGTAAGTTAAAGAGAGAGTTTTTTTCTCTATAATATTTCAAGAGATGCATTGTAGTCTGCCAAATTATAAGATAGTCTTTTATGGGGGTTACATTTTCAAAATTTTTGAAGAGGATTTCATCTATCTATCTATCTATATCTATATATTGACAATGCCATCATTTATTTTCTCCTAATCTTGTATTTGCAAAAACAGAGAGAAGGAATAAATGTCACTATCTTGCTGACTAAATCGCATATATATTCTATTTGGGCAAATTCTCACAAGAAAAAGATCACGATGCAATTTTTAAATACTTCACAAAAGGTATTTCCAAGAAGCTTAAGATCATACACATCACATAAGCAGCAGCCAGCAGTGGGGATGGTGGGGTAGCACACTGCCTCCATCACCCACACTGCTGCTTCTAATGAGTGTTCCACACACACTCACTAAGCATTCACTTTGCAAACATTGTGCAAGCCTCTGTATACAGAGAAAAGCCAATGTCGGATCTTGAACCCTTGGAATCTTAGCCCCCACAGGGTGACAGACTAGTGAGCAGGTCTAGGTGGGGACATGTACACAGTGCTGAGGTGGGAGAGGGAGGGACTGGTCAGCTACCCTGTGCATTGGAAGAGAAACGAAAACATTGGAACTTTTACACTCGGAATTTTCATTGTTGGTTAGCTTTTAGACAATGATAGCCAGTCCTTTGCTTACAGCGGAATTTTCTTTTTGTTTGCATTACTTGGCTCGCTACTCACACCACATTCTCCCAGCACCACTTTCTCCAGAGCCACGAGTCTCTTTATCATTGTTGTGCTGGGAATGTTTGTGTCTGTTCAAAATTCTTATGTTGAGACAAAATCCTTAATGCCATGATATTAAGCTGTGGGGTCTTTGTGAGGTGATTTGTTCATGAGGACGGAGCCTTCATGAGTAGCATTAGTGCCTTTTATTGATGATAGCTGAGAAAGACCTCTCATGCCTTTCAGCACAGTGAAAAAATGGCTGTCTATAAGCCCACACCAAGTAACCAGTCTACCTTGTCCATGGGCTTTTCAGCTTCCAGAACTGTGAGAAATACATACTGTTGCTCACAAACCACCCAAGCTATAGTATTTTGTTAGAGCAGCCTGAACAGATTAAGACATCACAAGCCGATGTGGAAGCCTGGTTTCTTTCCTCGAACAGGTCTACATCCTGCCTGCCTGCTGTTCTTATCCTGGGCCTATGACTCAGAAGATCCAGTGTCCAGAAGGTCCTTTACGTAGAGTCAAGTCTACCTAGTCTTGGATTCCAGTGACTAACTCCAGGTTTGTACACATTTATGACCCGTGGGATGAAAAAATGGAAGCTTTCCCTCTCTTCCGACTTTCTGTAGGAAAAATTCTTGCCTTTAATCAGGGATAACATTTGAAATATCCAACAATTATTAGAACCAGCCACCAACCATTTAGAATGATATCAGTCACTGGGCCAGAGCAAGAGCCTGGAGGAAGCCGACTAGACTGTGTTCTGTGAGCGAGCTCTCGCGTGGGGCCAGGGTGGGCATGAGGAGGCCTTGGAGGCACGGCCATTCTGAGCCCAGGATCGAGTGTTTTCTGTTACCACCACTGTACTGCTGTGTTCCCGCTGAGAATCAGACATGTCGTTGTGGTGAACAAATGATTTGCCATCTTTGTTCTATTAGGGAATCCAGGGCATGCTATTGTGACGTCAGTGATGCGAACTCCAGGGAAGTTAGGGGGGAGGGGAAAAATAGAAAGGGCCTTTGGAGAAGCAGGTGTGATGTGATTTCTAAGCCTCTGTTTCTCTTCGCAACACAGGCATCACCACAGGGACCAGTGCTGCCTGCCTCATCCAAACCCCATGAAGCTTCTGCTCGGCTCTCGGGCGGATTCATGTGTCCCAGTTACTCAAGCTCTGAAGATGTCTTGAATTAGCTTTTGCACATTTGACTAAACTCCGTTTACTTTGATTTTTGACCACATACTTATTTTTGCCTCTTATTTAACCAGAGTAGGTAAAATTAAACGTTTCCCTTCTGAAAGGAGTAGACGTTTCCATATGTTGTACAAGGACCTCTAACTTTCAAAGTCATTGCATGGACTTTTAGGAACAGAACCTGTCATTTCTGTCTGAAATGCAACATGGTATTTGTTAAAAGAATGTTTATAAAATGATAGTTTCTGTAGCAATATGGAGAATGTAAGAAGACATTTTGAACTAGAAAATAAGATGATATCCCACCTTTCTTGCCGGTTTGAATTCAAGGTGATCATGCAGGCTAGACATACACGTCAGTGTGATGCCTCTGCAGGTCTCCACTGATCCAAGTGAAATCTCTAGAAATGCCTTGCAATTCAGCCTCAGCAAATAATGAAACCTTTCCTGCAGAAATTACCGGGACTTTCAGAATGCATTTGTTTAGTTTTGACAGCAATGGACTCTGTGGATTTTTTCTACAAATATTTATAAATAAGCAGAAAATAGGCTTCTGAAGGCAGGTGCTAGCAGGTATCTTCCAGCTAGAGAGTTGGCTAAATAGCCTGTTTTGGAGATATAGTTGTTTTGTTCCTTTTCATTCCTCATTTTCTCGGATCATCACTAGAGTCACTTAGCATAAATCAACCAATCCACTGTGGAAGGGCCTTCCTCAAGCTCCCAGCATTTACTTGTACCTAAGACCTCTATGGAAATGGGCGTTATAACAAATGGATGCGAAGTGATATCTTACTAGCCCTGTGGTGGTGTGCTTTTATTTCTGACAAAGTTGTAAATAGGTCTTTCAGGCACAGTGGAAGAAAGATTAAAAATACCTTTCCTTTTAGATTTGAAGAAACTATGATTTTATCTTTTGTCTCAGAGTAGACTTCTCATCTGTAACGTTAGCTTGCCTCCAGCAAATCATGTCTGTAGGACACTCTCCAAACCAAACGGTTCTGGAGGGATTCTGAAATGTCTGTATCCAAGCACTACATACAAACTGGGTTACTTAGAAAATGCAGACAGACATAAAAGCAGTAAAAATTCTCAACACATTTTAAGTAAAAGGCCCCAGTGAGGAGTGAGCAAAAATTAAAGAAAAACTGCTTGACTAAATACTTCTGACTGTAAATATGTATACTGGGGGGAATGCAGGCTCTTAACAATGTGAAATTAGCAGGCACCATTAAGAAGCTGAGCCATACATCCACATTTCAAGAGTTTTACATAACTTTCCAATTATAAAAATGAAATAATTCCTTTAATCAAACAAAATCAGAGCTATAATTTCCATTATTTTATGATAAGGAAAAATCTCAAAAACCTGTAATTCTCAGTTTTCCTTTTTCCAGATGCCCCAATTTCACTTGTAATTGCAAGACACTGCCTGGTGTTAGAGAGTGTGCAACATATGGGGTAGCTCATTTTGCTGTCTTTATATGTATGATCCCAAGAGTAGGGACAGTGCTTGTTAAATACAAAAATAACCTTCTGGAGATGAACTACTTTAAAGATTGTTATTTCTATTTCATTTTAGAGATGCTCCGTGTCTGTGCCTGAATTGTTTCTTTCATAAAATGTGGACAGTCCTGATAACTGCTGACCACCATATTAGCCTTTTGCTTGTACAGTTAACCATGATAAGAATCGTTTATACAATTTCATGTTTAGTTCCAACCAAGCAGGACAAACTTTCCACAAGGCAACACAATTAATAATTGCCACCCTAAAGTACTGTGAGTCACACTGGTGAATTTTGCCAAAATTTAGATTTTTATAGTGGTCTGCCACAAAAAAGAGAAAGAAATGAAAAGAGAGCCTGCCATGGGCCAATAACACATGAAGGCCAGATTCACCTGCTCCCCTCTGAGAACAGGGAATAAACGGAACCTTTTAAGCTAAAGAGAAGCATGAGCTGTTTGCTGACCTGACTCCTGCCTGTGCTGTGCTTGTTTGTGTGGGATGGAGAACAGGACTCTACCCACAGGACTGCCCGGGAGTTAATGTCAAATGTGGATTTGAGGAAGAAAGGAGAGGCACAGAGTGAGTGTCAGCAGATGAGGAAGTTTTCCGTGGGAGTACTCTTTCAGGACTGAAGCGGTTTCCAGTGCCCCAACCTGTACTCTGTCTAGACCAACATTCACACTTACACTGATGCTAACTAGACAACAACCAAGAACTGAGAGCCTTCACAGAAGTGGTTTTGCATGTGTGTTTTTCTATAGGAAAAAACCTCGGTCCCATGAAGTCGGATCCACTTTACACCGCGAGTTGGTTCATCCATCCAGGACCAGGGTCTCTCTGAGCACAAGTAAGTAGCAGCCGAGCCCACCAGTATGTCAAGCCTCACCAAGCAGTTCTGGAAACTTCCCTCACTTTGGGATTTTCTTTGGTGATTTCACTCAGTGATCACTTAAACCATCGTGAGAGCAGCGAAGTTGCCCTGAATGACCCTGTTTGGCCTGATTGAGTCGGAAAGCTCAGTGGTAGTGTTCCTGAGAATGTGCAGGTGAGGCTCCTTTGTAGCCTGAGCTGTACAGACAGGAAAGGTAGACTTTAAGGACTGTAGGCATTCGCCAACAAACGTTCTACTTTCAAGACCCACCTCCCACCTCCAACCTCGCTCTCCCCCATAGACTCCAGGACCACGATTTACCCTGGCCATTGGAGGCCACACGGCCAGCTGGGGGGAGGTGTCTTCGGTGCAGGTAAGCCTCACACAAAGCATTTCGAGGACTGGAGGCCCGCCTCACACACAGACATGAGACATGCACTTGCCCCAAAGTCCCTGCGGTCCACAGGGTCAACGACATGACCCCCAGACAGCAAGCAGACCTGCCCACCAACGACAGGTGCCGCAGCAGGCCGACAGAGGAGAAACTCCGGAGGAACACTGGGAGGGAGCCAGACCCAGCCTTGCCCAACCTGGAGCGCCCCAGGAGCACCTTGCACAGAGCCAAGGCAGGGGCGCAGCAGGGACACCCCCTCCATCATGGACAGGGACAGCCAACCACACACGATCAGGGACCTGCTGCACGCAGGAGGACCACCAGCCACAGGCTAGGGAGGGGGTCCAGTGTGGTCGCTGGACACCGCACCCCTGCCCTCCACACACCACCATCAGGTGGGGAGCAGAAGCCAGGGGTCAGCGGGCAGGAGAAGAGCAGAGCGAGCCCATGCATCAGGGGTGTCCTTCCCTCGCCCAGCGCTCAGTGCTGTATGAGCAATTTCAAGTTTTGATGAAAGCCTTCTGGCATCTGTGATGCACGGCTGTTAATCAGCTTTTCATTCCAGGAAGAAATGCCTGTGGTCAACAGACTTCATAAGAGAAAAGTTTTTAGGCGCAAAGCTTGGAAGGTTTCCGTCCTGATCAGGTGGCTGTGCTGCTTTTGAGCCAGTGGGGGGGCAGAACGTCATGGCAGGAGCAGGTAGAGAACAAAGCTGCCCACCTTGTGGTGCGGGGAAGTGAACGGAAGAAGAGGGAGGGGTAGATTCTCACCATGGCCTTCGAGGTTTCCTTCCAATACCCTAGAGCTTTTACCACCACCTGTCAATAACCGAAGCTGGAGACCTAGGCGCCTGTACAAGGATATGAGGGGGACAGGGCACATCCAAACTGTAGAAGTACTTACTCAACTCTCAGAGAGCCCCTTCTCCCTGTAGCTTAGCAAGTGACTTCTCTGTATGGAGCATAACTAACGCCACTATGCGCTTATTCATGGCTTGTCCTTAAGTTTGTGAACTCCCCAAGGACAGAGAAACTGCCTTCTCTATTCACAGGAGGTCAATGCTCAAATGCACAGAGTTGATGATCAAAAACTTAAATTCAAGAATAGAAGCAGAATGTGGTGGTGCCTGTAATCACAGCTACTCAGGACACTGAAGCAAGAGTATCAGAAGCTTAAGCCCAGTTTAGGCAATTTAACAAAACCTTTTGTGGAAGTAAAATAAAACAAAATAAAACGGTCTATCCATATAACTCCACAGAAGAGTTCTTACCTAACATATGTAAAGTCTTTCTGGGTTTAATATTCAGATAAAAAAAAGACCCTTCAAAACCCCAAACTGTGAATGTCTTTGCTCCTTTGAGGCTTATCATGCATTTTTCATGTTGTCTTATTTGCATTTTCTTTTGGTTTTGAAAAGTATGTCACTTGCTATTCTTTTGGTCAGTTTGAAAACTTATCTTTTTTTTCCTCAGGCCTGAAGATATAAATGTCATAATTTATAAGATAATAAAAGAACTTGTGAGAAGTCATTTGGACAAGGTAACTTTTGCTACCCCAAAATGCTCCTTCAGTCTTCTGGGTGTGAAAAGTCAACATTTCACTATTTTTTTCTTGGTAAAGAAAAAGCCCCTAGTAATTTAGTGCACCTTCACACTTTGAGTCCAAAGGCCCATTAGTAAATGTTTACCAAAAGCAGATCTTCTGTTTTCCTTAGGGAAAGGTAAGTGAAAAATTAATCTTTTTACTTCAGTAACCGATGTTATGCCAAAGCTTCTTCAAACACTGAAATTATTTTGAAAACTTAAGTAAAATAATAAGAAAGTCTACAGCATTTATTATTTACCTTGCAGATTAGGCTCATTTATCCTATTTTTAATTGTGTTCACAAGACATGCTTGCAAATTAGTTGCTTACAGCTCAAAATATGTTTTCCCATAGAAGCAAAATTATTAAAGGTGATTTGTTTCTCAGGTTAGGTTACGGGAGCTTCTGCACGTGAAAGAAGCCAGACTGAAGTCTCTCATGCGCACTAGACATGTGGCACTAAGTGATGCACATCAATGTCTCTGGTCCTTGCAACCCTCTCAGGGGACTGTTTTCATCTCCACTTCAAAAGTGACTGTGGACATACAGGTTAAACTGAACAGACAAGGGGGGGAATGTGTACAAGGGAAATCTGACCCAGGTCTGTTTGAAGCCAAAGCCAGGATCTTTTCTCTTGTACATCTCCACAAAGCCTACATAAATGTGAGCAAACAAATGGGGGACTTAGACTAAGATAGCTCAGTGGTTAAAGGTGCTTGTTTGCAAAGCCCGATGGACAGCGTTCAATTCCACAGCCCCTTCTATAAAGCCAGATGCAAAAGGGGACACAAGCATCTGGCGTTCATTTGCTGTGGCAAGAGGCCCCGTTGCCCCCCCCACACACACACGTGCACACACTCTCTGTCTGTCAGTCTTTCTCTCTCTTTCTCTCTTTCTCAGACACAAATGCACACACAAATAAATAATAAAATATTTGAAAAGATTCATGAAAAAAAAAAGATTCACTGTACTACCAAAAAGAAAATGAAGTTTCTCAATATATATATATAACACCCAAGGGACATAGCAATGGTTTGTTTCCTACTGAATAATTTAAGCATCTCTAGCTTTAAACCAGGAGTGTTTTTGTGTTTGTGATACTTATGAAAGTGGCACTGTGTAAAGACAGCTTCCTATAGTCAATGAGTCATGCCTACTTTTGAATGGGGGTAGAATAACGCAGAGAGCAAGCTGAAGACAGAAAGAGACAGGAAAGACAGACTTTTGAGAAGAGAAGCACCGTGGAAGCTGTCCCTCTCAAAAGTTACTTCAATGGTACACTGAAATATCACATCTTAATCCTACATAGCATAAGCAGGTTATATCCACTTGGATGCTGCCTATGGTATCTGATGCTAAGCTCATCACTAGTGGATTATCCTATAGAAGGTGTGGTAGTTTGAACATATGACTCCATAAACTCAGCTGTTTTATTAAAATTAAACTTGTAACATGGATCTCCATCCATCTGGCTGGAGGAGGTATCACTGTGAGGTGGATCTGAATTCCAGGCCAGAGGTGTGCAGAGCAAGTTTCTCTCTTTGATTGGATGTACGGAAGTAATAAGTTTCTTCCACCATTGATGGAGCTGCCCCTGGATCTGTAAGCTTGAAATAAATCCACTTCTCCCATAAGCTGTCTGGTTTGGACTTTCATCCCAGAATCATGGAAATATCTACAATGGAAGGTAGAGTATTTATAGGAGAAGAATTTTACAAACATAAAAGAAATACATTTGGGATATGTGATACTATAAAACACTAAGAAGACTAAGGACAACATGATAACTCTTAAAATATGTTCAACCTTTATTATAAGGATTTTAGAAATAAGGAATCTGACATGAAAATAGGTACAACATTACCCCTGTGTCTTTACTCTTAATATGGAGAATATAAAGCATGCCTTTAGTAATGCAAAAAACCAATAAAAATGAAACCATGTGCATTATGGCCCATAAGGAAAGTTAATATAAAAACAACTATTATTAATGGTTATTTTTAAAAAATGTTCATTTAGTTCTACTATGAGCCAAACACCTTTCAAGAATCTTAGTTAATCTTTCCTGCTGGAACCTGGCTTAAAGAACACTCAGGTTCTGGGAGCTAGCAGGAGTAGAGTGGTGGTCAAACAATAGTTTTCAGACTTCTTGTTTCTATTTTTTCACCATGTTATGAATTAGCAGAAAGGTAAGATCTCTGACTAAGAAAAAAAGAAACATCTGATAACAAATATTTCCAAAACAACAAGTGATATGTGACTGATTAAAATTTAGCTGTGCTGTTAGGTGCTTATAAACTTCCTTGGGATTAAAAAATGTAAAAATTGGTTCTCTCATTGATTCAGATTATGTTTTAAATTCATTCAGTTAAAATCATGTATCAGACACAGTGTTTACAAAGTAACAGTCTACATGTGTTCCTCCCAACTACTGGACTTAAAACATGGGGAAATAACAGTGTGATCTAATTATACATCCCCGTTACTTAGACTGTACGGATCATAGGAGGTCGCAGCATGCCTGAGCCATTGTAGAGCCATTTTGGGTTAAGTGGCACTTGAGTGAGGGCTGAAGGATGTGAGGACAGATAAAATGGGATGCTGTTCAGTCTGAAGTACTAGACAGGAGCAGGAGAGAAGGCAGGGCCAGAACTTGCAGTTGATTAGCATCACAAAGACTGAGGTAGAAGAGAATTGAGCTATAATTCTCCAAAAAAAAAAAAATGCCTCCCGAAAAACAAAAACAAAAACAAAAAAATCAAATATCCAGATGATTGAACCAGTAATTTAATTGGTAGCCAAGAAGGTAGCCACAGGAGTTATTTAAACAGAGAGACATATGCTTAGTCAATAGCTACAAGTGTCTTACTATATTTCTACATTGTGGTCTAAGAAATTTTTGCTAATTTTTATTAATTTGTTAATTCTTACAAGTTCCTCATAAGTTAGGTCCAACTGTTCGACACGGTTTATTTGTGAACAAAATGAGGTAGAGAGGGGGTTAAGTAACTTCACGGTAAGGACACATGGGCTGGGGTTTGAACTCAGGAATATGTCAAGGTTTAGCTCAGTCCCACAGCCTTTACCTAATTATTCCTTGAAGGGGAAAGGCTCATGGACACAGCCTATCTATCAAATATCTCGACTGTGTCAAGTTCTACTGGAAAAGAAACTTGAGTCAGGGACGTTAACCTATCTCACGACGTGGGCTGCCAGGAAGCCGGCAGAAGGTTCTATCATGATTGATGCTTCATGATCACCGAGGATTATTCTTACTATAAAGTGTTCTTTTTGTTTTAATTCATGCTTCTACCTTATAGTTCAGATCCTGACTGGTTTTCATTTTTGTTGGTCTGGTATGTTTTAGCACACTTACATTTAGTCCAAGTAATTTTATTTCTTTATCCATCCATTCATTAATTCACTTTGCTGGGCAGAGGATTGAGCCCAGAAATTTTTTTTTTTTAATTTTTAAAATTTATTTGAAGAGAGAGAAAGAGAGGGGGGAATGAATGATGAAGGGTCTCACCAGAATCTCTAGCCGCTGTAAACAAACTCCAGATGCATGTGCTACCTCGTGCATCTGGCATTACTTGGATATTGGGGAGGAATCAAACCCAGGTCATTAGGCTTTGCAAACAAGTGCCTTAACCGCTGAAGCATGGCTCCAGCCATATTTTTGATATGGTTTTTATACATGCAGAATATAATTTGAAAGGTTCTTTTTCTGTTGGCAATTTTGAACTACCTTTACTGATGGGGAAGATAGTTACCAAGCCTGTTTGCTGGATGGTGTCTTCCTTTCCTTTGTACACATCCTTTGGAAAGCAGGTTCAGTGCAGCATGAAGTCCATGTAGGTACACTAGTACGCGCTCCTTCTTGAAACTGACAGTGGCTTTGAGGAGAAATAAGCATCAGTGACTCTTGCTTACTTTGTAAACGTGTGTCAGAGAAGCAAAGGCGGGAGGGCCGAGCAAAGCTTTCAATAGAAACGGCAGAGACGGTGACATTGAAAGTAAGGCCATCAAAGGAGGAAATATTGAAGGGAGTCTCCGTCTTCTGAAACGATACCTTTCAAGTTCCTGACATGTCGCTTCATGTGAAAAGGGCTGGTGGACATTCGATGGAATGTTCGATGGAAAGCTGGCTCTGGGAGAGAGAGGAGTGAGACAGTGCACGCAGACACTCTAGCCGGAGCCCGTCCTCTCCCGCCAGGGCTCTTCCAAGGAAAAAGTCAGAACATTTTCTCTGTTATGTATACGTAGGGATTAACTAACATGGAAGTAATGTCTATGCTAAGGAATATGCTCTCCATAAGAGTTATATATTACAATGTCATGTATATGTATGCATATGCACACATATACATATCCATGTGTGCGTGTGTTTTCTATAACGATTATTGTAAGCATCTTCCAGGCAGATGAGAGTAAGACAAATGTCAAAGAATTTTGGGAACGAGCAGCTTCAAGATTTGGGGAAGAGTAGATAGAGGAGCGAAAGGCTGGAAGGGCTGAGCGCTGTCCTCATTCAAGTGAGGGAGGAGGAGGTTCTGAACCACAGCAGAAGTGAGATGTGTCTCCGCACTGACTGACGCCGGGAAAGGGCACCGTGAGGAGCAATGAACAGGGCTGTGCGGCTCGCCAAGGGCAAAGAAACAGGGACGAGGTTAGTGGTTATGTTTTTGTCACCTAAGCTTGCTTCAGAGGTGGTTTCAATAAGAAGTTTTGTAGTGACAGGGAAGGAGAAGACCCGATAAACAGGAGTGGAATCCAGGAGCAGGCACTGGACATGGGAGACAGGGGAGAGACAGTGCCCTGGTGCGAGGATCCACTTTGAGTGCTCAATCAACTTCAGCACAATGAACGGTAGAGTGAATTGATTGGAAGAAAAATGGATAGTGAAGCAAGTAAGGTGAAAAAGTGATTTCAGTTTAATCTCCAGCTGGAGAGATGACTCACTGGTTAAAGGCACTTGCTTGACAAGCCTGAGCCCCTAGGTTTGATTACTCAGAACCCATGGAAAGCCAGATGCGCTAAGTGTATCTGGAATTTGCTGGTACTGATGGGAGGTCCTGGTATGCCCATACTTCTCTCTCTCTCTCTCATACACATATCACTCACACTTACAAATAAATAAAAATATTTTTAAAAAGTCTTCAAACTTGTTTTCAAGTCAACAGACTTTCATTTGCCAGTGGGCAAACTTTTTGAAAAGTATGACTATTGTGAAACTAATAAGAATAGTTTATGTGAAGTTTAAATGGCATGCGTATTTGTAAATTCCTATATTTTCTAATGCATTCTTTTAATTAAAGTAATTTCTGTATATTTCCATCTAGCCCTTTACTCATGTGCATAGGCAGTCATAGTTTTACATAACAGTCGCCATAACATGCAGACAATTTGCATTCTGTCTTTTAATTTAGTTCAAGTGAAGTGTTGCTAGTCATTTGAGAGAAAAAGTAGCAATAAGTATTGGGCACAAATATTCCATTATAAGTAAAGGAAGGCTGGTTCATCCTCCCTCACATACAGAAAGGGGAGGCAGATGAAGTATAGTGATGCCACAGGACCTTCCAGAACTTACTGGGCAAAAGAAGGCTTTCAGACTTATAAAACTGAATAAAATATTCTGTCTTGAGGCACTGACAGCTCTTCTAATAGTTTTCTAAATATTGCTTCATGCTAATTCTGATGCTGTCTGTTCAACTGCTCTTAATGTCTTGCTGCAAATATCTGCTTTGTAATACAGCTTTATTGTTATTATTAATTCATATTTATAATATGGAAACATGTAAAAATTCTTTACTAACATTTGAAAAATTTTCCCTTGATCGTTGCCTGAGGGACCAGATATAAACTAGCTGAATACAATGCAAATAAAAAATGATGATGGGTTGGTGCAGTTTCAGGAACTGTGTGGATTTCAGGCAGGAATGGCTCAGCAAAGCCAGCCTGTTGGTGTGATGTCTGAAAATCACGGAGGCTTCGGCTTTGAATAAATGTTGCCTATGATTCATGAGTCTTATGAAGTTTATAACTTTTTTTCCCTGAGGCATCCCTTCACAAGTTCTCCAATTTCCATAATACCCCCAAATTTTAAAAGCTCTGGATCGGCAGCTAGAGGCAGCTGCAGAAGATGAAAAAAGCAGACAGAGCCGCTTTCTGCTCCCCAGTCAGTCATATTCCATTAACATGTCTGCAAAAATGGGCCCCCTGCAAACGGGCTGTTAGAGGTGGTCCAACTAAAGAGAAAGAGCGGTTCATTTAGTTCATTTTTACATTTATTTTTTGAGTTGAAATATCAATATTCAAAACTATAAAACTATTTCAAAGTAAATTTTAATAGTCTACCAGTAACAACAACATTGACTTTTTGGAAATGAACATAGATGCCAGAAAGTCATGTGGCCAGATGCAAAAAAAAATAAATAAATCTGATCAGAGACTACATGATTCTTTTTCCTAAATAAATAAGGACCCGATCCACATTCCCATTTGCTGTTGAGTCAACTAGACTGCATCTGTATAGCTTAGTTACATAAAACAAGTGGCCAGAGGCAGGGAACTTAGCAACATCTTAGTAATTGATTTCTAGTCAGACAAAGATTAATCATTTTCCTCCGGCAGATGTCTTGAAGCACATTTACGTGTTTATCTGTGTTCTTTAAACCTTCAAAGAAAGATTGTAAGCTGGGGATGCTACAAGAGTTGGTTTAATATCGGGCAGGGAAAGTCTTCATGAATTTTCGTGGCCTGAGATCCTACATTATGGAATCTATATTTACTGCACAAATAAGAAGAGAGTGATCCGTAATGACTAACGATGGGCATGAAAGTGACCTGTGAGATTGTTGATATTATTACCCTCTCTGGTTTGTAAATGGGAAACCGGGAGGGCACACAGCTTGTCATTGAAAGGACCAGTAATTGGCACTCAGGTATTTGTCCTTTCTTATCACAAAAAGCACTACCGTTCAACTACCATAGGCATTAAAGTGGCACTAAACAGAGTAAACAATAGATCATTTTAACACGGCTTCACTTTCTACCATCGTGAGGTAGTTCTTATCAGAGAAATACTTCCTTGGAAAAAACTATGAACTGGAGAGTGATGACACCTAGGCAGAAACTGATGGAGTCCCTACACGTCGAAGATGAGTCTCTCTGAGGGGGCTGTGTGAACTGTCAAGCAAACCCCAGCCTTTGCCAAGGTGTTCCCCAGCCAAAACTGGAAGGGGATATTCAGTCATCCTCATTTGAAAAACTAAAGGGCAAAATGAGTAACATTCACAATATCTAGAAAGTGAAGCAAGGTTGGAATGCCAGAAGAGCAAAGCCAAGGAACAGAGCCTTAAATTCTATATATACATTTTCCTCAAAATTCTTACTGGACCTTAGACTGCACATGGAGAGAACAGGCTCAATAAATGTATTCAAAGGTCACAGAATACTTAGCTTCCACTTACTACAGAGTTTAAAGTTCAAGCTCAGTCAGGTTCATGGCCTACTGTGCTTATAAACATTGTCTGGGAAAATATAACGGAATTCAGAAATTCTACAATTTAACTTCAAACTTTGCTTGATAGCATCCAAAAGTCATTCAATCTGCAAATCCAACAGGAACTTATGACGCATACTCAAGAGAAAGAAAGCTGTTAGTGGAGGGAAAACATGGCGTGAGGCAGATACAGAGCTCATCAGAAGACCGTTTTCAATTCAGCTATTAACCCAAATTGTTATTAGAAAACAATACTTATAAACAATATAACAAGTAGAAAAATCTGAGGACCAAATAAAACAATCACACAGAAATTCTAGAAGCATAAAACACATTATCTGAATTCTTTAAATTTTATATGTTAAAGGCAGATAGAAAATGACAGCTAAAACAATCATAAAAGAAGATTAGTGAATAAAAATAAGAAATACGAAGAAAAAAACAAGATGAAAAAACTAGACAGTATCTTACAACCTGGAAAACAACATCAGTCTGTGTATCATAAGCATCACTGAAGCTGCTGAATGATGAAAAAAAAAAGAGAGGCAAAAATATTTGAACAAGGTGTTTCCAAAAGTTACCCGAATTTGTTAGAAGATACAACTTTAAAGACTGCAAAAATTTATCAAAATCCAAGCAAGATAATACAAAAGTAAAGAGAAATTATTGAAAGCAGTCAAGTCAAAATAACATATTACATTGAAGAAAGGGAAAATAATCATAGGGATAAAGCTTTAATTTTCATCAGAGGCAGTGCAGTACCAGAGCATTCAGAGTTCCAGGGGAGATAAATTCCCATCAGTCTGGGAAATCATACACAGGGAAAACATCCTTTAGGAATAACTGTGACCCTCCCCCCAATATACTGAGGAATTTTTTTCATTAGCAGATATACTCTAAAGGAAAGGGTGTTCTCTAGGCAACAATTTTGAGTAGATTGGGAACCCAAGATCTATAGAAAAAAAATAAATATATGTATACATATAAAAGTTTTCCTTCTGCATTTGTTGAGATGGTAGGCAAATATTAGAAGCAAAATTTTAATACTGTATTAAAATATATTGACCTGTCTCTTGTGAAGAACTTTTCTCCAAATTGAAACATTCCACCTTGAAAGAAGGCTTTTTAAGACTCATGAAATAAACATAGCTCAGAAAATAACTCACAAGTGTCAGAAGTTCCTGAAACATACAGAAATCTCAAGGTCCCTCTCCAAGGTTATCTAAGCACTAATAATTCTTAAGTGGAAGTCACTTTTCAGCTGGGTGAGTGGTCTGCACACAGTGCAGTGCAGTGTTCTCCAGAGACACAGCCTGAATTGCTGGGGTGAGCTTTATGCTGATACAGCAGCCTTTGGGTCATCTGCGCTTCTCTGAGTAACCCCAATGAACTCACTAGTTTGCTAAGAGAGAATCGGGGGGAATCATTCTTTTGATTTTCTGTAGAAGCTCTATGCGTAATTTTGCTTTCCTTTTTCCTGAGAGGGTATGAAAGCAAAATTACACAAAGCAACTTCGACAGTAGTAGGCTTTAGGATACTAAAGTTAAAAACCTTCACAGTTTCTATACTTTATGTAAAATGCTGGAAACATTATTAATTTTAAATAGATTGAAAATGTTAAACAGAAGGTAAACTTAATTACCCCAAGAATGACATTTGGCTTCTTTATACTGTTGCTCCACAAATGCAACAAAGATATATGACTAAAATGCTAATGAGTAAATTTAAATAAAAAGCAAAAATTGTGTCTAATCAATTGAAATAATCAAGGAAAAAAGAAAGAGTGTGGTAGTTTTGAATAAATGTCCCTAATAGAATTTATTATAATTATGTTTATTAAATTGTTAATTGTCCCCAGCCTTCTGGCTGGAGGAAGTGTCACTTTGGCCTGGCCTCCTGGGGTCATGACACCCTTTCTAAATTGGATGCAAAATTCTAGGGATACATATGCAAAACAGCAGCCAGAACTCCAGGTCCAGCAGTTCTGCATTTTGTGAATTACAGTGTTACAGTGTGCTTGCTTGAGGTGCTGGTGGTGGGTTTCTCTCTCTGCTTGCTTCTGTGAAAGGGAGCCAGCCTTTATCCTTAACTTCCCTTGGGTCTGTTACTTCAATAAATACTTTCCTCCCCAAAATTGTGCCTGGTTTGGAGATTCATCCCAGCAGCGTGTGGCTGACTACAACATAGAGGTATAAAAAGCAAATAATATTCAAATAAAATTTTAAATTGCAGATATATGTCCAATAATTTAGGTAATTATATTAAATGTAAATGGCCTAACTTTTAATTTTAAAAGGTAAAGTTTATCAGTATGGATTTTAAAAGCAAAGGCAACTGGATTTCACTTAAAGAGATGTACTTTAAATACAAAAACACCAATAAGCTGAAATTAACTGGATAAAAATGACAGTATTTAAATAATACCAGAAGAAGTTGATGAAGATAATGAAGTTACATCACATAAACATCACATAAAATAGACTTCTAGGGAAACGGCGCTATTAGATATAGTTACAAGTAAATTGCAGAATGCAGAAGTAAGGAATAAAGGTGTTCATGATAGAGGTCTTGCTGCATTTTTTAAAACACTTTTATTTGCACATTTTTATATTCGGTTGACAATATTAAATTCAATCTACATTAAAATTGTAACTTTGAGAAATATAGAAAAAAGAAAGAAGACAGTAAATATACCAGAAAAGCATTAAATTAAGGTGAAAAAGCTGGAGTTCAGGCTCCAGCTCTTCTATATGGCGCATCAATGGCCCCCAGTGTGCCATTTTCCATTTATTCTTGTGAGGTCTGAACTTTTGCTGTCAAAATCAACTTTTTCTATATCTAATTATGAGCTAGTAAATTTTCATGGCTTTCCCATTTTATAAACACGGTTGAAGATATACAATAACTAATTTCAGATTCCTTTTGCCTTTTCATAATTCAGGAAAAGTTAAATTATGTTATAAATATTTATATGGATTTTAACTATAGCTCTATAAACAATATAATATCTGTCACAGTCAGCCACACGCAGAATCTCCAAATCAGGCACAGTTATGGGAGGAAAGGATTTATTGAAACAACAGATCCAGGGGAAGTTCTATAACAGCTAAAGAGGCTGCCCCCCTTTCACAGGTCCAAGCAGAGCGAGAAACCCATCACCACCACCACACACACAAGCAAAACAGGCAGGAGGGCCAAGGAGAGAATTTCATCCCCTTTATATAGCCTTAGGGTGGGGTCTTACAACCCTTCCCCAGACTTAATGGCTTCCTGAATCTCTGGAATTTCCTTCCGGCACTGCCCACACAGGAAAGGATGTTTACATCTAGCTTCCTTGTTCTTCTTTACATCTTGCCCCTTGCTGAGAGGCTGCCTTCCTGTAAACATCCTCAGAGACCCATCCAAGATAATTAAAAAGATCAAGTTGACAACAAAACCTAACCATCACAGTATCATTCTCTATCCAGAATAATTATATGAAGTATGACTTTACTAAACATTCTAACTTCTATATATTGGGTATTGAGTGAAAAAATACATTCTCAAAATTCTAGTAAAACTTAGTGCTTTTTTATATTAATTTCCTCATCAGGAAGATAATTTCTCCTTCCACAGTTGTGCTAAGGAGTAGCTTGGGAAAACTTATCAGGATCTAAATATAACAATATGCTTCATAGTTTACTTAGAATTTCATTAAAGGACCATATGTTCATTTATCATAGATTACAAAAATATAAAGGGGAAATAAAAATTACTTCTATTTTCACCACATCCCCCATCATAATTTATTTTTCATTAGTTTATCAAGCATATATATAGTTTCTGTTTGGGGGGAAAACAGGAGAATGCTATATGATTTATGTATCCTGATGACGTTTGAGTCTTAGAATGCTATTGATTTAATTTGAATTATTGCATTTTTTACAAAGTATTTACCAAAGCAAATTTATCCAGTACAAAAGTCACTTCCTGTAATGTGCAAACATCTTGCAGCACGATATTCTCTTCCCAGCCTTACATGAATCATCACTTAATTTTAATACACAGTAACCTATGAAATATAAAGGACCTTGCATGAACATGGGCGCTGTGATGCCAAATAAGATCTAAAATCACGAACACATCCTCTCTCATTCATGGAGAGTATTTTCACTCTCCTCAGTGTCTGTCTCCAACACCCTTGCCCAGGGTTGTCAGGCCCTCCATGGAAGCAGCAATCTTGTTCACCTCACCAATTCTTCCGTGGTTTCTTCTGGTCTCTAACTGATGTGAGAGAGGTGGTTCATCTCCTGCCAGGGAGTCAGCTACCTTTTCTTGTCTCGTTGATAGATTTTGGTGGTCCTTGGTTCTCACTGACTTATGAAAAAGGAAAACAGATTTTCCAAAGGACACTGAGCTCAGCCTGGGCTAAAGGGTATAAGCATTGTTAGAGAGACTTCGATGGGTTTCACCTTTGTTTTGGCCAAAAACTAGAGGCAGCTTCCCATTGTAGTCCTTAATCTTGGTCTAGATAGCATTCTGACTTGGTTCCCATTTCAAGCTATAGGATCCTTTCCACTGGGTGGATCTCTTAGCCAATCAGAGAGCCAGTGATTACACACCTAGGCTGGTTGCCAATATTTCACAGGTATATACATCTTGTCGTGCTGGTTGCTTTCTTATAGCAGTGTTTCCTGCTTGCTCACAACATTGTTGGCCATTTTCCCTCTTCAGCTCATGTAGGGTATTCCAGAACTATATGGGCAAACCATCTGGGAACTAGCTTTCTTCAAGATCCTGGGAGGATCTCAGTGTTCTGTGTCAGCAGCATGTGGTGTCTTCAGCAAGAGGGTCTTGCCTTTCTCCTTAGAAGATAATCAAGAGCTCTGACTGAAGCCTGTCTTGTTTTGAGGAACTCATAGGTCTCTCTGATCAATAGCTCAATGTGGGTTGTAACCAATTTCTGGTATTGAGAGTTACTAGTCAGAGCCTAATGTTTTAGGTTTAGGCTCCATCCCACACTCTCCAGGGCCCTCCCTACCAGGTGATCCCCCTCCTCATATTTTATTCATGTTTGTATCTTTTAGTTTGCTATCCAGGAGGAAGTATTGTATAGTACTAATTCATTTTGGATTTAGTTTTGTATATATCTCCTGTTGCTCTCCTATTTCCCTCCCCCACTACCCTTAAAGTCATATTGAATAGGGAAAGACTCAAGGAGTTCCTATTAAGGTCAGAAATAAGACAGAGGTGCTCAACTGTCACCACTGTTCTTCAACATAGTACTAGAAATCCTAACCTAAGCAATAAGACAGGGAATGATATAAAAGGGGAAAAATTAAAAAGGAAGAAGTCAAACTTGCCATATTTTCAGATGACATGATTCTATAAATAAATGACCTTAAAAATCTGATATAATTCTAAAGGTGATAAATTTCTTCAGCAAAGTGGCAGGATACAAAACCTATATGCAAAAGATAAATATACAGAGAAAGAAATCAATGAGGCTGCATCATTTTCAATAGGTACAAAAAAGAGTCAATACCTTGAAATAACACTAACCAAGGATGTGAAAGACCTATTTAATGAAACCATAAAAACACTCAATAAAGAAACTGAGGAGGATGTGAGAAGACGGAAAGACCTTTCATGTTCTTGGATAGGTAGAATTAATATTATGAAAACTGCAATTCTATCAAAAACTATATACATATTCAATGCAATGCTAATAAAAATCGTAGCCTCATTGTTTACAGAGATAAAAATAACTGAATATTCATATGGAATTACAGAAGGCCTCAGATATCCAAAAATATCCTTAGCAAAAGAAACACTTCTGGAGGTATCACTATACTGGATTAAGATACACTACAAAGCCATAGTAACAAAAACAGCATGGTACTGGCATAAAATCCAACATATCAATTAATGGAACAGAATTGAAGGTGCATCCCTTAGTTCAAGTAATTTCAGCTACGTGATCTTTGAAAAAGGTGCCAAAAATTTCACTGGAGAAAAGACAGTATCTTCAACAAATGGTGCTGGAAAAATTGGATAAATACATGTTAAAAATGAAACTAGACCCACTTCTCTCACCATACACAAAATCAAATCCAAATGTATTAAAGACCCCAATATAAGACCTGACATCTTAAATATGCAGAAGAACAAATGGGGGGAGCTGCCCACAATATAGGCTTGGGTAAAGACTTCCTAAACAATAACCCAGGAGTCCAGGAAATTAAACAATCACTCAGCCAGTGAGATCTCACAGAGCTATAAACCTTTTGTATAGATAAAAATATCATAAACAGAGACAACTTACTACCCACAGATGGGAGAAAATATTTACCAGATATACTGACAGAAGCCTAATATCTAGAATCTACAAAGAACTCAAAAAAATCTAAGCAATACAAAGTCAACCAACACACTCAAAAGATGGAGCAGAGAACTAAATAGGGAATTTTCATTGGAAGAAATACAAATGACCAATACTCACTTAAAACATGTTCAACAACCTTAGCCATCAGGGAAATATAAATTAAAACCACTATGAGATTCCACCTAACTCCAGTCAGGATGCCAATCATTAAAAAAAAAAATAAAACGACAATAATGTTGGTGAGCACATGGGGAAATAGGAACCCTTATTCACTGCCGGTGGGAGTGCAAATTTGTACAACCAGTATAGAAATCAATATGAAACTCCTGAAACAGATGAAAATAGAGCAACCAACTGACCCAGCAATTCCTTTAGGGAGTATCTACTCTAAAGTAAAGGTTCCACTCTTCATTGCAAAGATATTTGCTCAACCATGTTTATAGCTCTCAACTTACAGTAGCTAAACACTAGAATCAACTCAGATGCCCAGCATTTGAGGAATGGATAATGAAGATATGGTACATATAGACAAAGGAATTCTACTCAGCAATAAAGAAAATAATAAAATGAAATTTTTAGGAAAATGGACGGGCTTGGAACAGATCAAGTGTATCCATAAAGATATCACTTCCAGACATCATAACTTCACCATTAAAGTTTTCTTTTTGTAAAAAAAAAATCTTAGAAATGTACTTTTAATTTCTAAAAATTGCAAGACAGTAGAAAGTAACAGACCCTCTTATGGATTCAAAGAAAAAATGATATGAAAACTGGGTGCATCATTTGACATAACCAGAGCTGGTGTTTATAATGTCAAAATGTAATTTCCCCAGTAAGTTCTTTTTTCTCTTAAAAGGATGGTGTCTTTTAAGTCACAGTGACATGCAGTTGTGAAAGAACACTCAGTCTTCTTTCTTTACCTTTCTGAATTTGCAAGCTCTGGGCCCCAGAGGCTTTTCTCTTTGGACAGGTTCTTATGCCCATCTATGTGAAGCTGATTATCTACCGCCCTGGGAGCCACTGATATGGGAAGAAGAGAAGTAATTTATCCCCTGGGCTGCTTGCTGGGCTGTGGGTGGATGAAGCCCTTAACTAAGGCTGCAGCCATTGTGCTACACCTCTATCACCACCACACACTCCTCCTCTTGCTTTCTCTTTCTGATGGTCAGTGACATCTTGCATGCCTCTCACCCTCCTGAATTCCAGTGAACCTGCCACATCCTTCACATCATTCCACATTCAAGTCCTCTTCCAACATCCCTTTCTAGGGGCCAATGACACCATTTAAATGAGTCAACATTACCTATTGAGCATACCCCACAACTGAGGACTGAACAAAGCGTGTGTGTGTGTGTGTGTGTGTGTGTGTGTGTGTGTGTGTGTGTGTGTGAAGTCCAGGCCAAGTAAGACTTCAGAGTGGTGTACAAATACTTACTTACTTAATTGATTGATTCATTAAAGTGTAAGATGTGATTTTAACAGGTGAGAGAGAGAAGGGGAAAGGGAGGGAGGGGAGGGAGGGAAAAGAGAGAAGACAGAGGAGCCGCATGCCAAGGAAATAGATTGAGGGCCCAAGAGACTGAGAGAAGGAAGAAGAGAAGGAAGGAAATAATGAGGAAAAGAGGAGAGAAGGGAGATGCACACACCAGGAAGCAAGAAAGTCCCAAACAAATAATTATTACTTATTTTTTCATATTTAATTTAAAGGATTGCTATCTCCTTTCATTAAGTATAGGACTATATTAGTCACAGAGGAGAAAAAAATATGTATTCACATCTCACTGCTTCCTAAGTCCTCAAGAATATGAGTGTGTCTATTTATCTCTCTTGCTCCATTTCATTTGGGTTCATAATTGGTTCATTTTCCTTACCATCGATACCTGGACCAAGTCTTCAAATACTAGCAAAGCAACATTTGCTATTATTATATTAGTCCTGTGTAATTGGGAGAAAGTGTATTTCATGTACATATACATATATGCACATACACACATGTGAGTCATGTGTTGATCTATATTACTCAGGACTTAGGCAAATTGTGAAGTCAAACTCAGACTAATTTAACAAAATAGATGATCAATGGTCCTATTAATGAAAATTCTGACCTCTGTCCTCAGGCTAAGCAGAAATCTGGACTTCTGGGCAGAGCTAAGGGCATTGACTCTCCATTTTAGTGTGCTGTTCTCATTCTCTTTTGCAGGTAATAGGCCAAGGAAGTTCTGTTCCACACTTTTCCTGTATGAACCTGGGAAGGACAGTGTCTCTCTATATCCAGTGTTAACAATGTTAGGGGCAGGAGGCTCATTATCTGGGTCCAGTGTCCTCGTCATGGTGGACAGCATGGCCAGCAGGACAGTTTTCTCTACTTGCCCATGCTGGGGTCTCACAGACACAATGCCTTGGGGAAGAGAAAGGTACGGAAGGGAAATGAGAAGGTGGAAGTTGGAGGAGTGGAGTGTGTCACTGCATTGGAGCCACAACTAGCCAGGTGCTTCTATAAAACACATGGAAGCCTTGGCTCAAGAGTCAGTTTAAGATTCAGCTTTCTGGGTGGTTTTTGTCATAATGATTCAACATATAGAAGTCTGAAATGTTAGACCAACCTAATGGCTCACAAGAAAGCAAATGAAATAAAAATCCATTTTATATTTGTGAAACTCAGCACGGAAGTTGGTTGAAGATCAGATGTCGGCAGGCACCTACTCGGTTGCTATTGGATCTCTTTCATAAACATTGAGGCTGATGCCTGTCAACCAGTGCATCGCTCTTTTCCTCTCCTGAGAAACCTCAAGATCATCTTAGTCCAAATGAGAGGTGCCAATACCATTTGGCTCTCAAAAGGAAGGGTTATTTCTCTGGATAATTCTATTCTAGTGGACCTTCTGAGTCCATGAGCATAATGACCCAGCTTCTTCCTTATAGAAACACATCCTTAATAAAGATGAACTTAATCTATACGTTTCAGTGATAGAAAACTCAGGGTCAAGTTACTCACTTGTCTAATGTTATTTAACTAAGAGAAGACTTCAGGAAATAAAGACATAATCATGTACTTTGAGGCATCTTTCAATTGCCACCCAAATTTACCCTGATATCTTTATGATGAAGACATTATGAACTCAGACAACATTAATACAAAAATATTAATTTCCATAAGTCAGACATTGTGCCAAAGATATAGCACTGAGGACCCAAAGGGTAGAAATTCATTTACTTCATGGAGCCGCACTTTAGTGTAACAACAAATGATGTAAAGATAGGGCAGCAAGTAATTAAAGTAATGGCAGGCAGCAGGGAGAACCAAGTTCAAAGTAACAGAGAGCTGAGGTGAAGAAAATCATCCCTGTAGGGTAGTGTCGTAGTCAGCCACACGCTGCTAGGATGAATCTCCAGACCAGGCACAATTTTGGGGAGGAAAGCATTTATTGAAGTAACAGACCCAGGGGAAGTTAAGGAAAAAGGCTGGCTCCCTTTTACAGAAGCAAGCAGAGAAACCCACCACCAGCACCTCAAGCAAGCAAGCACACTGTAACACTGTAACTCACAAAATTGCAGAATTGCCAGACTGGGGTTTTGCATATGTATCCCTAGAATTTTGCATCCAATTTAGAAAGGGTGTCATGACCCCAGGAAGCCAGGTCAAAGTGACACTTCCTCCAGCCAAAAGCCTGGAGACAATTAACAATTTAATAAACACGATTATAATAAATTCTATTGGGGGACATCTATTCAAAACTACCACAGGTAGACTCTTAGAAAGAGAGCAGTACAAAAAGACTTTGGGATAAAAGGACTTTATACAGATATCTGAGTGTTAGAAGGTGGGGGTTTGGGAACCAGCAGGCCAAGAGAGTTCTGGAAAGACAGCAGTGGAGTGCACACAGAGACTGAAAGGACCAATGTATTGGCAGATGTAGAGGGCTGAAACGTCACTGGACCAAAACATTCCAGATGAAGAGCTCCCCACTTCCTTCAGTTGAACCCCAGCCTGCATAAATGGTTGTTTATCACATGACCCTGTGGGGGACATTTCATATCCCAGTACCTCACAGAGATTTTTAAAGTGAACTGATGCCAATGGGGATAAGGAGAGTCAGTGTGTGTCTGTGAGGAGATTATAGACAGGTTTGGGTAGTGGATTCATGCCCAACAGCAACAACTAGAAAGCCTACTACTAAGTTTTCTGATGTTCAACGACCCCCCCCCCAAGTTTCCATTATGGAGCAGAGAGTGAGTATTGTAAATGGAATGGATGGAGGTTGAATTAGGTACTTTCATCATTGCTACAACTAAATATCAAATAAGAAGCCATTCAAAGGGATACAGTTCATCATACCAAGGCAGAGGAAGGCAGAGGGGTAGGAGGTGGCTGGGCACATTGCATTTGCAGTCAGCAGGCAAAGAGAAGAATGCTCACGGCCACTTTTTGCCTTTTTAGTCATTCTGGGACAGGAGCCCATAAAATAATGCCATCCAGTTAGGGTGGGTCTTTCTACCTCAATTATCTGTGATAGAACCTTTGTCATAGATTTGTCATAGATAGTTGACAGATTCTGTCAACTTGACAATATTACTGTCCCAAGGTACTATTTTGTCCAGTAACATAAGTGACTTAATATTAGAATGAATAAATTTATATAATAGTAAATAAAAGAAATGTGATAAATAAATTTAAATAAATATTTGGAAAATAAATTTAAATGGTTAACGTGCTTTCCTGCCTGGACTAGAAAAATCAGTGGAGACAGAGGCTGTATCTCTCCAGTTTGCCCCTGCAAATCCAGTGATGGAGCACAGAAAATGGCAATAAGTACTTAATGAAATACATTAATTAGATAATTAATCTCAGTAGAGACAAATTGGCTTGTGAAAATAGTCAAATCCAGTTATCAATATAGTCAAAGAGTATATTCTATTATAAATGCTACGCATATGTGATGACTTGAATTAGGCGTCTGTCCCCCATAAGCTCGGGTTTTGAATATTTTGTTCCCAGCTGGAGGCAATTTGTGAACTGGGTCTTTGCTGGAGGAGGTGCGATGCAAGGGGCAGGAGTGTGGGTGTTATAGCTAGTTTTCCCTTGCAGATTTCCACACACTCTCCTGATTCTGTTCTCCACTTGCTCTGGCAAGGAGATGATGCCCAGCCTCTGCTCATGCCATCATCCCCTCAAGACTGTAAGATAAAATAAAATAAACCCATTCCTTCTACAAGCTGCTTTGGTTAAGCGTTGGGTGTCAGCAATGTGAAGGTAACTTAACAACATAAATCTAACAGCCATATTGATATTTTGTTAGAATCACAAAACAGCAAAATTGAGACTATTTTTGGCTGAGTCTTCCCTTCTAAAATCAGTTTTTCAACAGTGTTCTTTTATATTTGATGTCTGCGTTTATTAAAATCTGATTGTGTAGTTTTCAGAAATGTTTTAAGAATTTATTCACAATATTGATGCATGTTTTATAAGATTAAGCTGTGATATTTTGTCATTTTTCATAATAAAATGAGTTCCGTTCTATTACAATTTCTAATGGATTAGATTGCATAGTTGTGATTATTTCACCATCTCTCTGCTATACACTGATGCTACCTTACATGATTCTCTCCCCAACTTTCTCCCCTGTCACTGGTGCTGGATATCGAATCTAGGTCCTTGCACTTGCTTTAATTACCTTGACTTATTCTGATAAAAAGTGAAATCATCTGAAAATATAAATAGCTGTGTATATACCTTCATAATTCTTATGCATCCAGTGGCTTGTTACTAATAACTCCATAGTTGTTTTACAACGTGAAGGCATTAATGTACTTTGTTTTCTTTGTTAAGATTTTAATAGCAGTGCTTTTAATTAGTCATTCTTTTCTATTTTAAAATTTATTTTTTGTATGTGTGTACAGTGTGTGTGCAAGTATGTATGCATGTTCATATGTATACATGTAAATGCAGCTGTGTGGGAACCTGGGGAAATGCTCACACGGAGGCCAGAGTTGGACATCAGGTCTGTCTCAGTCCCTCTCCGCTTTACTTTTTAAGCCAGGAGCTTTCACTGAACATAGAGCTTGCTGATTCAGCCAGACTAGCCAGAGGAAGCAGCCAGCACACCTTAGGCTTCTTCATGTCTTTCTCTCCACAGTACTGGGATCACAGGCACACACCCTCGGAACTCAGGTCTTAACTCAGGTCCCTGTGCAGCAAGTCTTTACCAACATCCCATTCCCCATCCCTTGATTGGCAATGCTTTAATTAAGATTAATTAAGAATGTTCACAAAGTGTCTAAGAATATATCAGCATGAGTTCTTGACTGTTTTCAAATGTCTTTTTTGTCAGCTATGGAAATAAATTTTCCTTCAGTTGATTATAATAATGAATTATATTTCTAAAATAGATTTGTCTCTTTTAAAGAAAATTAATATTGAGCATTAGATTGTATTCAATAATTATTTGAAGGTTTTTATCAATGATTGTTGTCATTAGTATTCTATAACCCTGCTTATGCACAATTATTTTTAGGGCTTGTGTCAAACGAGAAATCGGGAGGGGGTCTGGCTCAGCAGTTAAAGGCACTTGCTTGCAAAGCCTGTTGGCCCAGGTTCAATTTCCAAGCTACTCATATAAATCTGGAAAGAATTTGCTTGTAGCACACATGCAGATGAATATATGACAATTTTAACAAGGAAAGTAAGGAACGTTCCTCTTTGTTTGCTCTGACCAATTTTAGGAAAGATTAGATATGTCTTCAGTAAACTACCTGTGTGAATCCATTTGGGTCAGTTTGCCTTTTTTGTTGTTGGTGGTGGTGGTTTGTTTTGCATGGTTTTTGTTTTTGTTTTTTTTACCTGTTGACATTTTAGAAAAACTAGCCTGTTCCTTCAACTTTAATATGTCTGTTTAACCATGTGGTCTCTCATGGGGCCAGTTTTAGAATATTCTGTTTTTCTAAAAGCCTATTAGTTTATTTTTCTTCCTCTCACTTTGTGTTGGATAGCTGGTGGTAGCCTTTGTGTTTATTGTGTTCTCCATTTTCAGCTGTCAGGAGTTAGGCTTGCTCACCTTATTTTTCACCTTGTGGGTCTGGCTTATGTGGGTACTGGGGAATTGAACTGGGGGCCTCAGGCACTGGAGGCAAGTGCCTTAACCACTGAGCCATCTCTCCAGCCCTCACCTTTGTAAGCATTCAGGTTGATCAGGAGATTTGGTCAGAGATGCCTTGGAATTTATTTTACTTTCTAATTCTTAACTTCTTTAGTGTCTATTAATAAAGGGGAGGTATCTTTTATTTTCATTTGGATTGATATATCCATTGTATATTATGGTTGCTCCTCTCAGGATATAAAGCCATATCCCACATTCCAGAATACTAAGTGTTCATTATTAATATTTCTGTCCTTTCATTTTGTACTTTTCTTTTTACCTGTAGGTTGTTTAATGAAGGACTTTGATAATATCATCCAAGATTCTCTTAATTTTTCTAATTTCTTTACACACATATATACATATATATTCATAGCAGAGGTAATTTTGACTTGGAGACAGGTTTGTGATATCTAGTCAAGACTTGGCTCAAATTTATTATGTCCTGCCTCAGCCTCCCATATCCTGGGATTACAGAGATGTAGTACACACCTGCTTTGAATTTTTTTAAACTAACTTATGGTGACTTTTAGGAATTAATATTGAGAAATTTTTATAAACTATCCATGTATATTTAAAATGGAAATGTCTTGTCTATCAGAGAGTACAATGTGTAGTGTATCTATGGTGATTGCCCTTCTGGAAATGTCTACTAATCTATTCTTTTCCAAGACTGAAATAAGTGGTTTCATTCTTCTGTTTCCTGTGAGTGAAGCTATCTTTTCACATATTAAAAAAATTTATTTATTCATTTTCAAGCAGAGGTACAGAGAGAGAGATACAGAGAGAGAGAGAGAGAGAGAGAGAGAGAGAGAGAGAGAGAGAGAGAGAGCGCACACCAGGGCCACCACCTTGTGGGTCTGGCTTATGTGGGTACTGGGGAATTGAACCCAGGGCCTTAAGCCCTGGAGGCAAGCACCTTAACCGCTGAGCCATCTTTCCAGCCCTCTTTTCACATTTTACAGTTGTGTTTTATGAAATGAAATACTGTGTTTTAATAGTTATATTTTTATTGTGTGTGTTTAAACCTTATTAAATTATTTCATTTGTTAAAATGCTTTGTATGAACTCTGTCTTACATTAAGTATGTGGTCTATTTAGAAAAAAATCCTTGGCAATTAATTTGCTTACATTTTTATTTTAACTTTTCCATTTTCTGAGGTAGGGTCTCACTCTAGCCCAGGCTGACCTGGAATTCAGTGTTTAGTCTCAGGATGGCTTTGAACTCACGGAGATACTCTTACCTTGGCCTCCTGAGTGTTGCGATTAAAGGCGTTTACCACCACACTGGTTTATTTTAACTTTTTGAATCATTTTGTTAGAGGATTATTTCTTTACTCTAATACGGAGTTGAGAGAGACTTCACTTGACAGTTTGAGAAATTTTTTTCTTTTTACTTTTTTTTTCTTCTGGCATCAGCTGAGCTTATAGGATTATCAACACTGCTCTGCGATATCCAGGGATCATTTGTGAGAAAAAGACATTATTTTCCTGAGAATATTTTTCTTTTTAGAGGTAAGTTTATCATTAACACACTCCAGTGGAGTCTCCTCACTTGTTGGGTGTATTACTAATGTTACTCTCAACTTTTATCTCAAAAGTTTTGTATTTTTTGTTGTTTTTCATGTTTAAACAGAGTGGATATTCCTATTGTTTGGGAGTTTTCTGTTTGGAGTTAACGGGGCAGAAGTTGGTTAGTGCAATTACCAACCTTTTGTGATCCAGGGGCTCTTCACTCAGCCAGTGCTAGTTTTCCATTTTTCTCAGAGTTAAGCATTTCGGGAAGAACCTTCTCCCAAAGTCATACTGTGGACCACAACTTCTTTGGCGTCACCTGTCAATGCTGTGGTGTCTCTCGGTTTGTCCTTTTCCTTCTCAGTGTCTCCTGAGCTCTGTGCCCTTCTTGGTCAGAGCATCCTTCCCTCTCCATGTCCCCATCTCAGTGTCTCGCTCATTTTGGTTTCTCTCCAGGGTGGTTTTTCTCTGTGGAGAGATGCTCTTTCTGGAAGGGAACATGGGATTCACACAAGTCTCTCTGTCCACACCAAGCAGGGGCGGATGTTCCTTTCTTTGGTGGACTAGGTCTCCAGCCAGAATTCTGTTCTCATGTTGTTGGCTACTTGGCAGCCAGGGCTGGTCCCTCGTGTCTCAGAGTGTGGGATCCAGCTCTCCTAGAAGGCTCGCACTGTTGCTGGACTTCCAGTCTGTCAGGGTTGTGGAGGTGCCTGGAACCTGATGTTGTGAAAAGTGACAGTGCCCCTGACATCTCACATGTCACACCAGAGTCCTGATTGTCTTGTCCCTATGAACACAGGTGGGCTTTTTGAAGACTGACAATTCTCAGCTGCTGTGAACATGTTAGATGCTGTTCTACACAGGTCTTTTCAGACAAAGTTGTTTGGCATGAGAATTAGTAAGAGTAAACATATCATGGTTGGTAAAGAAGAATGAGCAATTCAACAGCAAGTTCATCCCGAATTATGCATTTATATACTATGGGTGAGGAAGAGACGGGAGGGCTGCCTAGACTCGAGACAGGAAACCAGAACCAAGATGAAGAACAGGTGCATTGCAGCGTTGCCCCTTTGAGGAGACTTAGGGAAGGAGGTTTGCTTTGACCTGTAGAACGTAATTACCCCTAAGTTTGCAATGTTCTTTCAGAGTCTGGAATAAATCCCAGAAGCAAATCTTCTGGGATATGGATACATTTTTAATGAAAATGCTAAACAGAATTATAAAGTGTACATGTTTATATACGTGTGTTTATTTAAAACGTTTTATTATGCAGAACTTGTAACACTGTTAGATGTTTTAGTTGGAGAGATGCTCCTGTAGAGGACCTTCCAAAAATGCAATTCTTGTAAAGAAATTCTTGAAATTATTTAGAAAATTTAGTTTCAGTGGGTGATTCCGAAACAAGTTTCTTCAGCAAGTTTCAGTGTTGTGATTTTTATTAGCCAGCTAATTCAACGTTAAGGTGTAGCTGAGTTATTCTTTGGAACAGTTAAGCTATAAAGAGGGCCAGAATGAAATCAGAATGCTTACTTATAAATCACAATTAAAAAGATGTGTTCATGTTTAGTCTTTGAATTCCAAAGAGAGAAATTTCTAGACTATTCATAGTCATGAGGTTTGGCTTGAAAGCAGTGGTATTTTCTCTTTCTTTAAAAAATATAGTCTTTGTTTTTCATGGCAGAAAATCTTAGTGTTTTGGGAGGTTTGAAGGAGCCTTTAGAAGAAGATGGCCAAATAAAAGGCTTTACAGAAGCTTGTGGGAAGGCAGGGCTTGCCTTGAGATGGTATTTGGAACGTAATTGTTCTCTGAACAAACTGGCATTCAGTTTTCAAGGTGGAGTTTAAAAAACCCCATTGTTTTCTAAGAACTCCTACTTTGACCACTCTGTTCTGCAGGATTACAACTCCACCAGTGCCTTCCAAAGCCCTCATTTTCAAGACTTCCCATTGTTATATTGCCTTCTTTTCCTTATTGAAATAATGGACCCTACAAATAAGAATTCTGGGCAAAGGAATTGAATTTCACTTCCAGAGAACAAACTCCAAGATGAAAGTCCCATCATGTATTAATGCAGCATGCAGTTTCTTTAAATAAAAAAAAAATATCTTGACAAAAAGTATCCTGAATTAAGTAAAGAATTAGCTTTTAAATATAGTTATTGTGACACAAAAATATAATTATTACATTTCTTCTTAGTATTTTAAAGGCCATAAGAGTTACAGACAAAAGCTACATCAAGCCTTTACATATTAGTATCTGTAGTTTCGTATCTTGTCTTCGGTTAGTTTGGTTAGCTGATTCTTGAGATCTTCTGTTTGCTGGCCTCCCTTTAAGTCAATTACCGATCTACTCAAGTTGATCTGTTTCTCCTCAATTCTATTAAGCCTGTTGCCAAAGCTTGTGAGCTGGTTCTGTACCTTTTCTAGGTGATTTTCAATTTTTGCTTCCATTTCCATCACTCACCTCTTCATCGAATCCAAGCCAGTATGATCTGGGCTTAGTGTCATCTCTTCCTGGGCTCGTCTGTGCCCTCTCTTGTACAGACTCACTGCTGACTTCCCCACTGGGGCTTGGGGAGCTTGGGTTGTGACCCTCCACTGTTAAGTTCTTTTTGTGTTGTGATCTGACCACTTTGGTTCCGCTTGGCTGGGTTGGGGGTGTCTTCATCATGTACTCTCCTTGTGCGATGGGTTGCCTGGAGGTTAGGCACTCACTTCGCTTCTCTGAGACTGAGTGTGCCCTGGGATCAGCGGCTGGAGCCACGCAGGCCGGATCCCAGCTGGAATCTACTGGAATTTACTGGGTGCATCCTGGCATGGCTGCTAGTCCTCAGTCATCTTGCTCCACTTGTGGTTTCGTATCTTTCGGACAAAATATCTGAGTCCACTTGGCTGATAATTTTTAGAGCTCACAAAGGAGTTGGGGAGAGGGGTGCAGTGGAGTGAGGAAGGCTGAAGAATGACAAGATGCGTTTGCTATGTTCCATGCCATGCACAGGTTTCGATATCATTTAATTTAATATTCAAATTCCCTATGAAATATGTGCTGCTATTATCTTTATTTACCTGGAAAAGACTTATAAACATACTATTTTCCCAAGTTCCCGCCTTTAGTAAGCAGAGAGGCAGAATATTCCATACTGCAGAGACTTGTGGCTTCAGTCCTCCTCCCAAAAGTCCACAGTTATTAAAGTGAGAATGCCCAAGACATCTTCTAAGATATGAATAGGGAGGGAGAAAGCCCCAAGAAAAGTTGCTCTGGCCTATAACCCCCGACCCAGTAATTGGTTGCTTCCAACACTGAGCTATTGATGAAGGAACCTACGAGTTCCCCAAATTAAGACAGGCTTATGTCAAAGCTCTTGACTCCCCACCCCAGGGGAAAGATAAGACCCTATTGCTGAAGCTACTACAGATCGCCATCATGCAACACTCGAGACCCTGCTGGAACTGGAAAGGAAACCAACCCCCAGATGGTAGCCTGTGTAGTGCTGGACGGCATCACATGAGCTTCCAGGGGAAATTGGACAAGGATATTCAGAGAAAGCAGAGGTCACTGATATACAACACATCCAGATGCTACTAGAATGCTGAGGACACTGCTATACAGAGACCAGCAACCAAGAAGTGTTCATCTGGGCAATAGTGGCCCTTAACCTAGGTGAGTAATCAATGGTTCACTGATTGGCTAGATTTACTCAGTGGCAAGGAATCCTTAACTGGAACTGGGATCCATGGCATAATTCTCATGTCACTCAGCATATCTCTTAGCCAATCACTAAACCATTGATTCCCCTCCTCGGTTTAGTGCCAGTTTTTCACAGATGAGCATTTCTTGACTTGCTGGTCTCTTCCATATAGCCGTGTTGGAATATTGATCTTTCATAAGGATTTTTTCATGGTACATAAATTATCATCACTTGCCAATTTCCTCATTTCACTTACTTGCATGTGTATATGAATGTATATTTGTGTATGTATGCATCTACTTATGTATTTGTCTATCTATACATCTACTTTCTGAATGAACATATCCAATTAAGTAATAGTACTTGCTGGATATAAATTATGACCAAGAGTTTGAATTAAATTTTTTTTATTAAATGAAAGTTACTCTTGAAGAAATATAATAGTTGAACAGAGGAGCTCTCATTATCTTTTTTTCTGAAAAGGACCAGGCAGTAAATTATTTTAGCCTTTGTGGTTTATGTTGTGGGAAGATCTCTGCCTTACTACACTCCTACCATTTTGGCAGTGTCTACCAGAGACAATACACCAACAAGTCAAGTTTACCAGGTATGTCTTTATGTGTTATCTAGATTTTCACTTGTATTTTCATCTAGGAGGTATATAGTTTTGTGTGTATGCCAAAGTGAGTTAGTGATTCATTTTGATTCTGGTTTGTGATATGTATAACAAAAGTTGTCTAGATTTGTTTTTCTCCATGTGGATATGTAGTTGTTCATCCTGATATTTCCTCTTCAGAATTACACTTACTCTTGTCTCAAAGATCAGTGAATGTGTCTGTTTGATTCTTTCTCTGGAGGTCTCTGGCTTTCTCCATGTGTCTGTTATTTTTTTTTATTGCCCATGAGTTACATTATTTAATTGGCAAACAATGAGTTGTTATCCCCAGTTCCCCAATGCCCCTCTTCCTCATCCCCAATCAGTTGGATATCCTCCTCCGTGGGCTGTCTGTATCCTTGGGGCAGGGGACCATGGATAGCCTAGTACTCAGCCCGGTTCTCCTGGCCCAAGTGTGTTGTTACTGACGGGTGCCATGCCTCTGGATATTCTCTCCCAACAAGGCTCTCACAATCTTTCCGCTCCCTCTTCCGCTCAGTTTAACCAGTACTGAGAGAGGTTAGGAGAAAGACCCTCCCCCATAGGTAGATAGGGTGTGGCCTCTGACAGTGACCTCCTGTCACATTTCCAAAAACTCCTTCCTGGCCCCTCCTTCAAGGAAAACTTTAAAAAGTCAAATTCAAGCTTGTGAGGTACCTTTTTCCCCTTTTCTGACTGCTAGAGGCTCTGGTACAGGTGGTGAGTTTAAACCCCTTCCCTTCCCCCACTTCAGATCTTGCCACTGGCAGGATCTGAAGGGGGGAAGGAGGGAGATATTTTTCCTCTTTAATGTGTGTATTTCTCCACTCTTGGTGATTCTGTGTACCTTTACAATTCCCTTATGAATCTCCCTAACCACGTGGTGGTGGGCTGCCTTCCCAATCCTCCTCCCAACCCCCTGAACCTGCCCTGATATGGATAAACATGTGTGATAAAGAGATTGCTCTCTCTGACTCTTGGGGGAAGTACCTCGGGTGAAAGCATCTGTGTTCACCAGCCACTACAAGAGTCTTAGCCCTTACAGTAGAACTCTGCCTTAATTACTGTAGCTTTTCAGAAAGATGTGCTGGTGAGTTATGCTGGTCAAAAGGCTTTTGAACATTGAATTGGCTATTTTTGGGTCATTTGACCCATGTTAGATTGAGAAAATGTCTCTGAATTTCTACAAAATGACTTACCGCCTTTAGGATTGGGGTTTCACTGAGTCTGTTAACAAAAGTTGGAAAGAACTGATATTTTGACAATATTGAGTTTCTCCATCCTTGAAAAGAAGATATTTTTTATTTAGTTCTTTTCATAGCCACACACCACTGGGATGAATCTCTAAACCAGGCACAATTTTGGGAGGAAAGTATTGAAATAACAGATCCAGGGGAAGTTCCAGAATAGTAAAAGAGATTTGCCTCCTTTCACAGGTCCAAGCAGAGAGAGAAAGAAACCCATCACCAGCACCTCAAGCAAGCACACTGCAACTCTCAAAAAGCAGAAACTTCAGGCTTGAGCTCAGACTGCTCTTTGCATATGTATAGTTGGAATTCCAGATCCATCCCAGACATACCTTAGGGCTGGTCCTAGGATCCTGCCAAAGTTACACACCCTCTAGTCAGGCAGCTGGACAATAACTTTAATAACTCTTGAATCTATTGGGGGAAATTCCTTCAAACTACCACAGTTCTTCTTTGACTTACTTCATAATTTTCTGTGTTTCCTTATATTTGATTAGATTCATATTTATTTGGGAAGTTTTAATAGAATAAGAAAGTTGTATGTTAAATTTGTTCATCAGTGGTATTTAGAGAAATGATTGAGTGTTATATATTAACCTTGCATAGTCTTTATAATATAATAACTTATTAGTTCCATTTTATGGTTGATTCTTTTAGAGTTTTCATTTAAACAATCATGTTGCCTGCCAACAGGGATAGTTTCAGCTCTTCCTTCACATTGTACCTAACTTTTATTCCCTTTTCTTGTCTTTTGCAAGAGTTAGTTCTGACTGATAAAAGGAGGTACCCTTGACTTGCTTGTGATCTTAGTGGGAACGCTGCTAGTTTCTTGCTAATAGATATATGTCTGCCATAGGTTTTCTTTTAGACAATATTTATAAAGTTCAGAAAGTCATCCTCTATTCCTACTTTCCTAAATGTTCTTTTAATGTCAAATATGTGTTTATGTCATTTTTCTATTTTATCTTGTTAATGATATAGATTGAACTAATATATTCTTAAGTGTTGAGCCAGCCTTGCATACTTTTAATAACTGCTTTAAAACTTGTGCAATGGAGGAGCCTGGGCCTGGGGGAGACAATCAACAGCTATTAAATTCGGCCAAATATTCCACTCAGTGAGGGGGAACCCTTGATTGGAATTCAGGGCGATTTGCACCGGGTCCCATACTCTTGGGCTCCCAAGAAAAGATACACTATGCAAACTTCTGACAGGGAGGCTACTAAAAATAGAAACTAGGTAATCCAGAATGGTGTATATTTGTTAACATATACTGATCTCACTCTCCGATGGAGATTGTGTTTGTATTTTTCAGGATGCAGTGAGAGAGCTGTGGTCCATATAACCCTACCAACTGACTGCAGGTAGAAAGCTGAGATCCTGGCAAGAGATGAGCCGCCACAGTCAGATCATGGAGGGTCCATAGGGAACCCTGCAGAGAATGACGGGATGAACAGGGGACCCACAGCCATAGCCATTCAATCAACAGAGGATAAGCCAATGAGACAGAAACCAACGATTCTTCACACAAAAACCCCTAAGCTTACAACATTAAAGCATCCTTAATACTTACCCACCACGACTCAGGGAACTGAGTGGAAGAGGGGGCGGAAAGATTGTGAGAGCCGTGGTGGGGGAGAATTTCAGAGACTTGGCACCCCTCAGTAACAACACACTTGGGTCAGGAGAACCCGGCTGAACACTAGGCTATCCATGGTCCCTTACCACAAAGACTGATAAAGACGGCCCACAGAGGAGGATATCCAGCTGACTGGGGATGGGGAAAGGGGGCAATGAGGAATTGGGGATAACAACTCATTGTTGGCCCACTAAACAATGTAACTCATTATGGACAATTTAAAAAAATTTAAAAAATTTATTTGCTAGCAGAAAGAGAGAAGAGACAGAGAGTGTATGTGTCAGGGCCTCCAACTGCTGCAAGCAAACTCCAGATGTATGTACCACTTTGTGTATTTGGCTTTACATGGGCACTGGGGAATCGAACTCGAGTTAGCATGCTTGGCAGGCAAGCGCCTAAACCAATGAGCCATCTTTCCAACCCCTTCAATAACTTCTTATTTGCTGCAATGCATAATTCTTTTAATACATTGGGTCAATTAACTTACCAATATGTTGTTGGCAATTTTTAAGACTGCATGTGAGCAATACAATTTTAGAGTTTTATTTTTTAAATAATATCTGCTTTTTATCATCTTTATTGTCAATAATTAGATACATTGTATGAGCAAATCTTGTGGTTTTGAATTTTTATTTGGAATGTTGCACTCCATGTTATGTGGTTACGTGTCATTTTAATTTGCTTTAAGGAATGCTGAAATTTATTCTGACATTGTTACTGGCAGATAAATTTCTTTTGACAGAGGTTTAGTCAGGTCCTCTGGACCCTCTTCCACTGGACTTCAGCATCAGGCCCTGACCCTTGTGCTGGGACTCACCCCGCTAAGCCAGCAAAGAACTCTACCAAGCCAGTTTAGAACATCTTCCTGCCAAGGCATGATCCTCTTCATAATTTTCTATTCGATGTCCCACTCACTTTATTCTGGGGCAACAAATCAAAATCATATTCACCTTAGTTGTACTAGGCCTTGAGTTCATTCAATAAATTCTTTACTAATATAAAAATGTCAGGTAGATTTTTCTTTCTCGTGTTGGTAGTTCTTGCTCTTTGAAAAGATCCCTAGAGTAGACTTGACACGTGGCCTGGGGAAGCCCGGTCTCAATGGTGTTGTCTTTCTGAGATCTTAGTTGAATACTCGCAGCATCCACTCAGGTATCTCCAGTTAGCTCACAGATTTTCGGGTGCTGGGTCTTTCCTGGCCTTATAGTGTCCGTCAAGGCAGTGTCTCTACAGAGACATCACGAGTGCCCTCTGCATGTCATCCTCCTGATACTGACCTTCATTCTCCAGCCCCACATGGATCTCCTACCCTCAGGGTGAACATCCTGTTGTGCTTGACCTTGCCCTTCCTGCCCTGCAGTTTGCTAGGATTCTCTAGGCAGGAACAGGGAAAAGAGCAGCAGTTATGTGCTACGTTTCTCATGACTTTGCCATCTATTATTTAACATTTGGAAACTGCAGCCCAGAGTCAGAGTTATTGGGTGAGGCCTATTCCATCATGGATCTTCGGTTACAGCCAGAATTGGAAGTTGCAAGGTTTGCTTAAACCACTTGCTTGGTATTAAACCTTGAACCACATTTTCTAAGGCTAAGTTCAAAATATAAGATTTTTAAAAAAAAATCAAGACATGATTACTTACTTAAATGTTTGGGATGAGCTTACCTCAATACCTTTTTTCTTGAAGTTAAACATACTGATTGAATTTGAAATGTTTATCGCTTTTATAAAGCCAATCTTATGTCCAAATTAATGGAACTATGTGTGATTATATATGTACTTTTGCTTAGGAAGGAATTATCACAAAATCTTGGAGTTTATTTAAAAGATAAGAAATATCTATTACAGAAAAGCAAAAGGTAGAAAATCTTCATAGGATAGGATATTAGCTCATTATGCGATTTTATTGCCCAAATATGCTTTATATAGTTATAGTCCAATTTTGAAATATGTTCATATGCATATAATTTGATGGACAGACGGGGATGAGAGTAAAACCTTTGATCAGTGTTAGAAAAGTAGTTTCTGGAATGGAATAAAAATGGATCTGGGTGAGAAGGTCAAAACTCTTATATGACATCACAACAGACTGTGTTTATGATCTCTTTTCTCGAATATTGTCCCTGATGTGTGACAAAGAAGCAGCTCCATTACACAGAAAATTATAGGTTATGCAGAAAGCTTCGTGTAATGTTGATCCCCAAGAAGACCTACATGGGAGCTTGCAGTTTTATCACTAATAAAATCCAAAGGAAATCCTGCAATCTACATAAACACAGTATTTTAGACTTGCTTCTAGAAATACACACTGCCACTTGATTGTTATGACAGTAATTCAAAAGACACTAGTATACGATAAGTAAAGCTTATTCACCTGTCAGTATACTTTTGACTTTGTATCAGGGGAAAGTTTTCCAGTGAAAAAATAGCCAGGGGCAACCCAGAAGAAGGCTACATTCAAGGGGCAATCCGTGTCTACTGAACTTCTCTTCCTTTCCTGCTCTGCTTTCTGGCATCGTTCTCTGAAGAGCACCACAGAGACATGATCCTCCTTCATGTGGAAGGGAAACCTCCCTGAAAGGTCAACCACACATTCCTCATTTCTCTTCCTAGATAAGTATATGTGTGCATACGACGATCAGGTATATGTTATGATTTTGAACTCAAACGTCATTTTAGAAGATAAGTAGCCCAAAAGTTCAGTGACTACTCCAGTAACAGGAAGTGGGTACCTTTATAAGATGGCTTCTTTGCACAGTCAGTATTTTCTTTCTATCAATCTAGAATTATTCTTCGGTGCATCACCTGCCACTGATTTCTTTTCCATCCATGTCTTCCACAGCCTTACTGGCATCCTCGTGTGTTTCATAACTCACAAAGCCAAAGCCTTTGGATTTCCCACTGGGATCTCTCATCACTTTGACACTTGGGGTCTTACCTATTATCAAAGGACAGAACTATTAGTGACACCACCTCTACCACAGCTCAAGACTCAGGAAGACATTGTCCAACATATTGGGAAATGACAAATCCATGAGAGAACCTTTAGTGCAGGTATTCACTCTCTCCCAGGAAAGAGGAAAATAAAGGATTAGAAGTGTATATATAGAAAGTTGAGAAACAAACACCTTTCCACATGTTTCCCTTCTCTGTGTAGTGAACATGTTCCCTGGCTGGGCCTATCATAAAGGACAACGCCAGGTCTTAAGCAGACCTCTCCCCTCTCTGTCTCAGCATTCTGTGTACACTCACCTTTCTGCTTCTGGGCTTCCTTATCTTCCTCTCAGGACCTTTGCAGGTGCCATTTTCTCTGCTGGGTGGGTGTCCTTTCTTTGTCATCCTTGAAAGCTTAGCTCAAGCATCCTTTCTGCAGAAAGGTCTTCCTCACTAACAAGTTTCCTTTATGAAATCATAGATAACTTCATGTTTTTTCCTAAGGTTATAAATTGCTGAGATTACAGACTGGTCTGCTTAAGTTTTCATCTTTCTGACATCACGTGATGATGCAGACCCCCAGAAATCCATACATTTTGAACATCACTGCTATTTTATAAGAAATTTACTCTCAAATTCATTTTTCTTATGTTAACTGGGTCTTTATTTCTTTTCATTGTCTTCCTTCTTTATTCTATTTGTGGGCATCCATAGAAGAATGTGGTAGGCTTTCTCAAAAGGTAGGGATGGGACTGTATTCAAACATAGATCATACTTGGCAGGGTGTGGTGATAAAACTCTATAATCATAGCTGAGGCAGGAGAGTTGCGAATTCAAGAGACACCCAACACGGATCTCTCTCAAAAACCCAAGGGCTTGGTACCAACATTTATGAATTATTACTTATTCATAGATATCTGTCTACTTATTAAAATCTATCAAAACATAAACATAAGAAAACAAAAAGAAGGGGTTTAAAAATCATGACTTCTTCATAATATTTTATAATCCTGGATAGTGGAGCCAGAAAACTTTCTTCAACTTTTTATTTCCATGTGGTAAAAGCACTAAATTCTACTCTTAGTGCCTAGAGAGATGCCTCACAGTTAAGATTACTTGCTTGCAAAGTCTGCCAGCCTGGGTTCAATTTTCCAGTATGCACATAAAGCCAGATACACAAAGTGGCACATTCATCTGGAGTTCACTTACAAAAGCAAGAGCTCCTGGCATGCCTATGCTCTCTCTCTCTCCTCATAAATAAAATATTTAAGCAATAAAAAAATTACTCTTAGTAAATTTTTACTACACAATACACTGTTATTTAAAAACTTCAGTTCTTGTGATGTACATTAGATTTCATTCTACAACGCCTCATTTCTGCCTTCTTGTCTTTGGTAGGCACTATGTGCTACCCTTCTTCATCTTTATGTATTTTGAGTATTTCCCCCCAATACTCCTTATATACCTGAAACCGTGTTGTATTGTCTCTCAAAGCCTGGCTTATTTCTAGGTAAAGTATTTTGGGGTGACAGCTCTTTTGGTTTTCACCTAGAGGACGTCCTCTCTCTCTCCTCTGGCCTGCAGTGACAGTGTGCCCAGGAATTCCTCAGCCATCATTTGCTGCCTTCCAAGGTCTCTGTTACTCGTTGGTGTATGAAGGTCTGATTTTCATGCTTTCTGGTGACATCTTTGGTTGAATTTCTTGGTATCCTTTTGGTTTCACTCACTTGGATGTTGATATTATTTCTCAATTAAGGGTATTTTCAGCCACTGTTTGTTCAATTAAGCCTTGTGCCCCTTCCTCTCTTTCTCCTGAAAATTCCAATTGTGAATATTAAACTGTAAATTCTGTAAGCGCACTTTGCTCCTTCTCATTAGTTACTCTGAAAAAATAAGTAACTGTATGATTTCAAATGACCTGCCTTCCTGCTTGCCTGTTTCATCTTCTGTATAATGTGGTCTCTAGTGCATTTTCTACCTAAGTCACTGAAATCTTCAACTACAAACATTGCTTGGCTATTTTTCTATGTTGAGCTTTTTGTTCTTTCACCATATTACATGATATCATTAAATCATTTGTCTGCTTTGCTTTGAAGCTTACAGAGCTTCTGGGGGATAACTATTGTTTCTTCAATACAATTCAATACATGGGTGTCCATCGCCTTGTGTTTGGTTGTTACAGGCTTATTGTATTCATAGGCAGTTTCATGTTTTTCTGATAGGTTTTGTGATCCTTGATCCTAGGGAAGATGTTCGTATGCTTCAAGAAGGCCACCCATTCCTGACCTTATAGCTGGCTTTGGTAAGTCGTCTACAGTCTTCTCCTTGTAGGTCTGGGTGCTAACGGATAGTGTCTTACTGACAGAAGCACGCATATTCGAAAGCACAGGAAGTATGTAGTCCTTGAGGGCCAGATCACGGTGTCCTCAGGGACTGTAGGTCTCCAGGGAAGGCAAATGCAGGGACGAGTGCCGGTGGTGTGCCTCGCTCAGCTGCAGTGCGCCTGCAGCCATGCGAATGGCAGGATCAGCCAGCTCTAAGGTCTGGTCAAGTTGTAAGTGGCACCGTGCGCTGATTTGAAGGTGGAGTGCTTCCTATAGCCTCACGTGGTTTGAATACTTCGTCCCCAGCTGGTGGCAGTTTGGGAGGGTTTGTAGCCTTCGCGAGGTCTATCCTTGCTGAGTCCGCCTTGAGGTTAGTGAAGCCCAGCAAGTGTTCAAAGCCAGCTCACTCAGACTACTTCTTTCCCACTGAAGTGGCAGATCTCCTGTGCTTCCCCTCCTTCCCCCTCCCCCATGAAGAAACTTTTCTTTGCACCTGTAAGGTAAAATAAACTTTCTTGCCATAAGCTGCTCTGCTTGGGCGCTTTGTCCCAGCAATAGGAAGGTCACTGCAACAGATGGGAAGAGGCAGAGGCTGTACTGGGCTATAACGGGATGCACCGTGGAGACCTCTGACTGCAGGAGCTAGCTGAGAACAGAGGACAGGACATGATCAGATGTGAGTGTCCTCACTCCCTTATGGAGCTGCCTTCGCGGTGGGGGAAGTCAGGTAGACAGAGGAGGAGGAACTGGGGAGCTCGGGGAGGAGATGTGGTTTTGGTGATACAGCCCCTGGAGGCAGCAAAGGTGGACATCCGCCAGGCCTGTGGTGGAGGGAGCTGCAGGGAGCCCTCTGGTAGAGCTGGTGTCCTTTCTGCAGCAAAGGCGCCTTTAGAGCCCTCACTCTGGAAAGCGCAGGAAACACTTCAGAAGCCACAACCGTGGAAGCTCTGGGCAGCAATGGCAGCCACAGAGTTGTCGAGGTCCTCTGTGGGAAGTCTGCCAGGGCCCTAGGCTGACTAAGGGCTGGGTCCCAGCGCTCCCCTCAGGCCCACCGGGCACTCACACCATTCCTTGGGCAGTATCCTTACAGGTTTGTTCAGCCTATTGGACATTTTCCTCCAAGAGCTGCTGGAGAGACAGGGCGACTCCTTCATTGTGAGCAACACTGTCCATGCAAAAATGAAATAGTCATTCTTTCCCATTTCCCGAGATTATCCTTGGACTTCTAGTGCACATCTGTACCTTCCTAAGTGGACTCCTGAGGCCTTCCTGAGATCCTTGACTTCACAAGAAGCTGGAAACTTTTTCTTTGAAATGGTAAGGAAGGCTGGGATCTCCTATCTGTTTATCTTGTCAAAGTCACTGTCTCTCATTTAAGTTCCATATAAGATACATTTCTGGAAAAAAATAGCACTAAGCAACCCTTATACATAGCATGGATAACTGGCTCAGACATGTAGCCATTGCATCATATTTTTGGTTTTTCAAGTCAGGGTCTCGCTCGAGCCCAGGCTGTCCTGGAATTCACTGTGTAGTCTCAGGCTGGTCTCAAACTCACAGCCATCCCCCTACCTCTGCCTCCCGAGTGCTGGGCTTGAAGGTATGCATCACCACGCCCAGCTAAAATTGTTTTTAATCTTTTCTTATTTTGCTTATTTAAAATTAATAATATATACTTTTTTTTCTAGAGCAGTTCTAGGCATTTAAAAGCCTTAACAGGGGCTGGAGAGATGGATCAGCAGTTAAGGCACTTGCCTGCAGTGCCTAAGGCCCCAGGTTCAATTCCTCAGGACCCACATAAGCCAGACCCACAAGGTGGTGGCCCTGGTGCATTCTCTCTCTCTCTCTCTCTCTCATCTCTCTGCTTGAAAATGAATAAATAAAATATAAAAAATAAAAATAATAAAAGCCTTAACAGAAAATGCAGGGCTTCCAAATAGCTTTCCTACCTAATAATCCCTTGTTAGTTGTTTGGGCTTTTGCTGTAAGTGATAAACCGATATAGAAACATTGTTTGTGAGTAAAGTCCACTCACAGCATGAGAACCCACTCTTGGTGTTGTACCGGGTCATACTGCCTGCCATTACAGTCTGCCACTACCCTAAATACCTCTTGTGCTTTGTCAAATCGCTCTCTTTCCATTGTGCTCCCGACAGCACCGGTCCTCTGGTGACTCCCCTGGATAGTCTCCCCCAGAAGCGTCCATGTGGGAGCCACAACATGCTGTCTTTTCACACTCAGTTCTTTTGCTCATTCATAGCTATGGTCTTTTCCTTCGTGTATTTTCATGGCTTTATTTTGTGACTTACTGTTAGCACTGAGTCATATAGCATTATATGGACATACTGTAGCTGATTTATTCACTTTCTTTTTAATAATTATGAATAGACTTTCAATAAACACCATGTGAAGGCATCTGTTTGGACTTAATTTGTCACTTTATTGGGGTGAATGCCAAAGATGGATTTCTAGATCACATCATCAAAGTACGTTTTGTCTTATAAGAAACTACCCAGCAGTCTTTCACGGTGGTTAAAGAATCATGCATTCCCAGCAGTAATGAATGAAAATTCCTCTGTTCCTACATCTTTGCCAGTATTTGGTGTTTGTAGTGCTTTGAGGTTTAAAGATTCTACCAGGGATATGACAGTTGTCACCTTATAGTGCATTTCATTTTTAATTCTCTAATGACCTGTGGCATTGAATGCCTTTTCATATCGTATTAGAAACAGGGTTTTAACTATGATTGAGGATTCTGAGTAATTCTCGTGATGGTTCTGAGCTCCACACGGTGCTGTGAATCAGACGTCGCTGTGATTCAAGCTCTGCATTCCTTTTCTAGGGAAGATGGCTAGAGTTAGCGACTGTGTCAAGTTCGTGTGACAGACATATAAGCACGATTCTTGAGGATATCAGATTCCCATTAATCTCAGGAGGCTTGCCTTTTAGTCTATACCCTTAGAAAAAATGAAAGCGTGTCAAATAGTTGTTCATGATGATATACCTGCATCTCAAGTAGTCAGGTGACTTCGTAGTGTGCTAATTCACTTGAGTAGCTTGTCAATGACCTTCCTATCTGTATATTTAGCAGAGTCCAGTTTCTGTTAGTATATTAGGACTGGAAAAATGTTACTATGCTAGGTTGGTCTAAGAGAAGAGAGATGCATACTCAGATAAGGCCAGTCTGGAGCCTCAGTTTCTCAGCAAACTGCACTGGTTTCCAAATTATAAAATGAGATTTTAAAACACTTAGTTTTGTATTAAAGTTTAATTTTGGACATCTTGCTTCTGTGAAGCAATTATAAAACATTTCAGAAGGTTTCTCTGGGAAACCAAATCATTTTATTCCTTAGAGATATTAAGAACGAGGTTAAACTGTTCTGGCAGAGTTTAAATTTCTCTGACTTAGACTCACAGTAAGCCTAGCAAGGTCACTTTTTGCCTCGTGATTTGTTTAAAATGTCATTCATATCTGAATCTGTCTCCTGTGCATTCAATAGTAGAATTAACAACTTCTTTATTATCATAAGGATTATAAAAATATTAGGATAAGCAAGAATTAGAAGGGATTGAGGATGAACTTGAAGCTCATAGCCCACCTGGCACTGTTTATCCTCGGAGCCAAGCAAAAGCATTTAGAAAACTTTGTGCCCACTGCTTTTCTTAGGAAAGAAAAAAAACTGCTTGATCAGACTGTCTCAAAATAAATAAAAGTAATGTCTTCATTAACTTAAAATAGAAAAAAGAATATTTAATATATGAGGTAGCTAGAAATATTCCATTTTTTTCTTGAATGAGAAGTGAGGAAAATGAATCGACTTTAAAAAAGGAATCTTTCCTTTTAGTGACAATCATTTTCTTTTCTATAGAGATAATTAAATTAAATATGGCTTTGGAGTCAGTGTGAGTCAGAGAAAGAGAAAATGATTTCACAGGCCGGGAGTTAGTTAGTGTTTGCGTGCAGGATGCATCTGATGAAGCCACACAGTCACGAAGGTGCTAATTTGTACTTTCATTATGTCTACTAAGATGACCTAAAAAAGCTCTGAATGTGAAAACAGACGACTCTGCACGAGGACTGGCATCTGTTAGGAAATGAAAGTGGATGGGAGAAATATTTGTCTTAAGAAAAACAGAGGATCTCTTTTATGTTTTTAAGGATGTGATGGTAGAAGGTGAAAATAGCCTCAATGATATAAATTCCATCCCGTAAGAACTGTCCACTGAATAGTTTAAAACACATTCATTAAGGTCAAATTTTTGGTTTGTAAGAGTGACTAAAAGAATCATCAATACAAACTAGGCATAGGCATGTTTTCAAATTTCTTACAAATAAAAAGGGGGGTTCTTGCACTCAAAATCTTGAGTAAACACACACACACACACACACACACACACACACACACACACACACACGGAAAAATAAGCAAGGGAATGCTTCCCAATAGTTGGCTTCCTGAACACAACCGCCCTCCTGTTCCAGGAGCTGCAGCTGGCCAAGCCAAACATCTCTGCTCCACTAGGAAACGGCCCACGGAACAGAGAGCACAGGTTTGCTGCTGAATACGCCAGCATCTCCATGAAGTCTGTGTCAAAGTTGCTATAGAAGCTTTTTGTTGTTGAGGACAGTCCCAGGACTGATTACTATGTGTTATGTAAATGACACTGGGCTCCAGAAAAAAAGTAAGGCTAGCAGTGTCCTGCTGAAGTGAGCCAAACAGGTTCAACAGATCCGTGCAGCCTCTTGCTATCTATCAGAGAGGCCATGCTCGTGCTCTGTGGTGAGTTGGGATTACTTTTGAAAGCAACGTAAGTAAGTCCTGGAAGGAGGGAAGGAGAGGAACCCAGAAATTGAGTTAAGAACTGTATTCCTAATAGGATCAGACTTCATTTAATTTTCAACTACAAGCTAATATTTAAAATTTTGAAGCCAGGTGAATTATCATTGCCAGAAATTTGATAGGTCTTTTTATAATTGGTAATAAAAAGTTTTGGTCATGGTATAAAAATTCATTAGTATCTACTTTTTGCCAATGTTGTTGTCCATGTTGATTTTCATAAGGATTTCAAATGTGTTCTTAAGGCACTATATCCAAGAGTTTTTCCTAATTAAGTACTTCAAATATATCTATATCTCTATCTATACCTATATCTATATCTATATATGACAGGACAGGACAGTGTTGGATGTAGTCAGTACCAGTATCAAAAATATTCGTATGAAATAAATAGTATATTTCTTAAAGAGTTGGACTATAAGTTAGAGCAACATAAGACTTCAACAAAGTTTCCATTGTCTTTTTTTTTTTTAATATACTAGTCCCAAGTCCAGGAAAGAGGGTAAAATTTAAAACATAGACAAGTTCCAAAGAGAATGACACCTGAGCACACAAGGATGAATTACACCAACCTTAAAATAGTGTGAACCGTAAGCTGAGGACGGAAAAGTTTCCATTAGGAATTTTTTCAGCTGTAAAAGCCCTTATATTAGGTAACAGACCTACTTAACTTGCCAATCTGATTTGCAAGTTGACATGCAGGAACTCTTCTTCCCACATCCTACCTCCCAAAGAGCTTGATTTTCTGGTGCAGATTTGGTATTTCTGGTTTTACTTGAAGGAACTCAAATCCAAAGCCAGCTAAAGGAGGCTATCTAAGTGTGAGGGCTGTGTGGAGGGAGAGGCTAAGAATTTCCACACTGGTGCTGAGAAACAATTCCTGATTTTCCAAAAAGCATCTTTCATGTCACACATTTTTCTGTCACCTCACTTGGGTTATTTTCTTTGCTTTTTTTTAAAAATACTTATTTGATGATTTACATATTTGAATGTCATGCAATTTGATCATCCTCCCTCCCTATACTTCCTGAATCCTTCCTCCCTCCTCCTGCCTCCCACCAACTCCTTCTGTTTGACTAGCTCTTCTGTTTTATATGGGGACTTTCCTCCCTTCACTGGTGAAATGTTGATGAGTTCAATATTGTGGAAGACAGAGGAGGTAAGGACGGCCACTTTGGTGTCGTAAAGTGACAGAGAAAGTGGGAAGATAGTGTTCCAAAGTCCTCTTCCCTAATCTCTGGCTCCTGCTCCCTGTTTTCCACAACATTCCCAAGCCTGAGAGGGAGTGATCAGCACTGAGCACCCAAAATCACCGATTCTCATCAACTGGAGGGCTCTGAGTCTCCCCTGCAGTCACCAGCATGAGCGAAAAGAGGCTTCTCTGCTTAAAGGTGAGAGCAGAACATCAAATAAAATAAGAGAGGGATCTGATCGGGCCAGCGGTCACCAGACAGCAGTGGTTTCCCCACTGGACTCCATCACCTTCCAACCCGTAGGTTTTAGACTAGATTTTCAGTGCTGGAGATGACTTCCTTCTCATACGATGGGGCTCGGTTCCGACCAGATTTTTAGTTACTCTTCTAATAATCATGTCACTATTGAACTATCTAGCACAACTAACCAGGTTGGATGAGACTTCTGATATTGCTGTGGTTTGAATCTGCAGTGTCCCGAGATGGATGCTTGTAGAGCCTTCCGTGGTAGTCTTACCCTCAAGATCTTGTTGGCAATGAAGAGCTTTGACAGTAGTCTGTATTGCTTGGGGAGCCTGAGGATTTTCTATGGCCAAAAATTCACTGGGAGGTATCCCACCATTTATTATATTTATTATTAAGCAGCATGCTATTTAATCTCTAGGATTTTGTTTTCTGTGGCTTCTCTGGTTAATTTCTACATGCATTATATTGGGATTAGATAAAATACAAGAAGTTATTTAATTTTTCTTAATGTATTGAGGCTTACTTTGTGTCCTAGTAAGTGATCTATATGTGAGAAAATTTCACGTGTATTCTGTGTGGTTTGGATGGAATGTTCTGTAAATATCTGTTAGGTTTATTTTATCTGTAGTGTTATTTAGCTCCAATATTTGATTACTGATTTTGTTGTTGTTGTTGCTGACATGACCTATTGGTGAGAGTGTTGAAGTCATCCACTATTAACTGTGTTGGGTTTTATCTCTGACTTAAACTCTAGTACAGTTTGTATTACACAATTAGGTACACCAATGTGTGCACCTATATGGGGAGAATTGTAATGTCCTCTTAGTTGATTGTTTAATCAGTCTGAAGTAACCTTTATCTCTTGATGAATTTTGGTTTAAAGTCTATTTTTCCAATATTAGAATAGTAATAGCAGCTTGAATCCTGGATCCATTTGCTTGGATATATATTTTTTTCAATCTTCTCACTCTCAGGGAGTTTCTGAATTGATAGTCAGACAAGTTTTCTAAAGACGACAAAAAAGATACATCTTTCTTTTTTATAATTTTTAAAATATTTTATTTATTCATTTTCAAGCAGAGAGAGAGAGAGAGAGAGAGAGAGAGAGAGAGAGAGAGAGAGAGAGAGAGAGAGAGAATGCACCAGGGCCACCACCTTGTGGGTCTTGCTTATGTGGGTCCTGGGGAATTGAACCCGGGGCCTTATGCACTGGAGGCAAGTGCCTTAACGGCTGAGCCATCTCTCCAGCCCAAGATACATCTTTCTAATCGAAATTGTTACTGTGTCTTTTGATTGAAGAATTGAGACCAGTAGTATTCAAACTAATTATTGTTGTGAGTTAATTCCTGTTGTGATGATATTTTTGTGGTGTTTGGTGTACTTTTAGTCTTCATTTGGTTCACAATTGTTCTAGCATTGATTCTTGATTTTCCTTTCCTAGAGTCTTTTGGATGTATTTATGTTTTTGTTCCATGAATAGTATCCCATCTAATAAGTACCTCTTTTGAATACAAAGTATTCCATCCATCTCTGTAAACCTGGCTTAATACGTATAAATTCCTTTAGCCTGCTTTGATCATGAAACCTTTTCTTTCTCTTTCTGAGAGATAATTTTAATAGGCATAGTCATCTGGGTTGGCAGCCATGGTCTTTAAACTTGAAAAAGTAGCTGTTATTCTGATGGCCCTGCCTTTCTATCTTCTCTCACTGCTTTCGGGACCTCGTCTTTGTTTTCTGTATTTAATGTCTTGACTAAGGTATAGCATAGCAAGTCTTTCCTGGTGCTGACTGTGATTGGCGTTCTGTGTGCCTCTTGTACTTGGATGGGCTTCTCTGGGTTTGGGAAATTTTCTTCTAGAATTTATTGAAAATATTTTCTCAGCCACTGGTTTATTGTTCTTCTCTGAAGCCCATTATTTGAACAATTGGTCTTTTTATGGTGCCCCACATATATCTTATAATCTGTTCATATTCTTTTGAACTTCTCATTAGTTTGACTTACTGATCCCATTCTGTCTTGTTTTCAAGGCCCGATATTCTGTTGTCCACTGAATCTGTTGTTTTTCAAAGCTTTCCATGAGGATTTTGGCTTCACTTACTGAATTTCTCATTTCAGTATGTTTCATTCTTCACAATTTCTATATCTCAATTAAGTTCCATTTTCTAAAATGTATTTTATTTTTATTTATTTAAGAGATAGAGTGAGAAAAATATGAAGGGACTAACGGGCATGCTAAGGTCTCTTGCCACTGCAAACAAACTCCAGATTCATATGCCACATTGTGCTTCAGGCTTTACATGGATATTGGGGAATTGAACTCAGAGCAGCAGGCTTTTCAAGCACCTTTAACAGAGGAGCCATCTCTCCAGCCCAAGTTCCATTTTATTATCCTGGTTTGACTTCTTCATTTCATCTAATGTTTGTTTTTGTTCTCTTGGAATTCATTTAAGTGTCTATTTGTGTCCTCTATGAATTTTTTAGGATTTCATTCATTCTCTTATCTGTGTCTTTGTTGTACACATTTCTAATCATTCTCTTAAGTTATTTGTTGAGTTTCCTGTAGGTTGCTCTCTTGAGAGTCCTCTACCGTGGGACTGGGAATTCTTGGGAGAGATAATTTTCTTGGTTTTCCATGTTATCTGTTTTGCACTGAGACCAATATGGAGATAGTGGTTGCTCAGGTTTTTCTGGCCATTTATGTTAAGTTGGCATTTGAAATGTTTCTTAGTGGTTCCTCTCTCTCTCTCTCTCTCTCTCTCTCTCTCTCTCTCTCTCTCTCTGTGTGTGTGTGTGAATATGTATGTGTTTTTTTTTTCTGCTCTGTGCCATGTCGACCTCAGTCTTAGGGATACTTGGCACTACTTTGTGGATGGAGTAGATGAGGTGATCTAAATCTGATTGTAGTTGTGCTCTGAATCATAAGGAAATTCTGATCTCTCCTTCTCAATGCCGGCTCTTCAGCAGCCCAGAAGAAACAGTGAGAGTTCTGGGGAGAAGTCAATACCTTTCAATGGCAACTCAGAGCAATATAAAGGGTATTTGAGAAAAGATGGCTCCCAAACTCGTCATTATCTGATCCAAAGCAGTCAGAGGAGTCAGAGAGGGTACCTGAGGAGATGTGCATCTGAACTTACCAGTGGCCCATCAGTGGCTGCCTGCTGGAAGGAGAGAGAGAGAGAGAGAGAGAGAGAGAGAGAGAGAGAGAGAGAGAGAGAGAGAGAGAGAGAGAGAGAGAGAGAGAGAGAGAGAGAGATTGAGAAAAATTGGTCCTTGAACTCACCCACGGCTATCCTGTAAGAGCACGGGGAAGAGAGAGGACCCCACAGTGAAAACTGAACCTGCCCTCAGCAATGCCTGCCTGGGGGACACAGGTTAGAACAGTGACAGGCACAAAGGGGAGCCAGACTTCTCACCAATGGACAGCCTGCATGAGTTCAGGGTGACTTCTGGCTGGACAGGAGAAAAAATGAGACCTGTGGTCAGCAATAACTGATCCTTGGAAGGTGGGGAACTGAGCCAGCAC
>PVHP010002519.1:67744-89145 GCA_004024765.1 Zapus hudsonius
GAGAGAGAGAGAGAGAGAGAGAGAGAGAGAGAGAGAGAGAGAGAGAGAGAGAGAGAGAGAGAGAGAGAGAGAGAGAGAGAGAGAGAGAGAGAGAGAAGATGAAGTGGGTAGGCGTGGGGTGGGGAGGGAACAGGAGAGAAGCTCCACCTGGAAGCGTCAGGGCAGGTCTGCTAGAGGGCATCAAAGCTGGCCCAGGAAAGGACTCAGGCCTGAAATCCAACGGTGCATCCACAGAAGCACCTGCTGTTGGCCTCTTGTTAAAGGCAGGGTCTTGCTGTGTATCCCAGGCTGGTTCTATTCCTCGGCCACTTCTAACTGAACCAGGAACTTCATTTCGTTATGATTGCCTTGTGAATGTTTAAATATATATTACCCAGCTTGTCCACACTATTTTGCATTTCACAACTGATGACTTGACGTTCTGATTGCTATCAAGCCTACCTGCAAAAGCTGAAAGACATGGCATCAGGGCTGAGAATATTTGAAAGAACATGGCCATCGCGGAGAGGTTTCAGCCTTTGGAGCAGTTGCAATGCTTTTGGAGCACCTGGGTGTATGTGCGTGGATCAATGTAAGCAAGCGAGTGTTGTTCTCTTCAAGCTCCTCCTGGAAGGACACTAAGTAGTCGGCGCCTGACTTGAAAAAGACACCAGGCATTTATTAATGTTTCCACTTCTCCCCTGGGCTCGCGGGGAACTGCAGGCAGAGATGTAATCACAGATGGTCCACCATTCTTTGACTGGACAAATTAAGTGGCCTGAGTCCATTAAGAAAAGACTTCGATTCTACAGTCCCCGCAGGACTGCTTCCTGTCACCACCTCAAGATGGGTGTCAGGCAGCCTCACTGTCCTCACAGATTGCTGTCCTCCAGCATCTCCGCTTTGGAGTGCATTTGCCTGTCAGCTAGAAAGTCTTCCAACTTGCTTACTAATTATACAAATCCTTCCTAATCCCCCCACCAAAATTAGGTCAGACTTTCTTCACAAAACCTTCCCCAGTATCTCTGAGTGCTATTTACTTCTTGGTTGTCTGAATTCTTTTAGGACTGTTACCACTCACCTCTTCCCTCCTCAGCAGCACTGGCCACACAATTCCCTCTGGGTGACTTAGCTTTCTCCCCTCAGGGGACAATAAAGCCCAAGGCAGCTTCTCTCTCTGCCTTTCTCTGGGCTCAGTTCTTCCCTCCACGTGTGTGTCCTTCACAGTCCCTGTTCCACCTTTCCTGTCTGCCCCCCCCCCCACAGGTAGATCTGGACAGGGACCTTAGAAACATCTGTGGACGGGTGAGCCTTTCCAAATAAGATTCAGGACACTGGTGCTCTCAAACCTCCAACCGAACAATTCAGTCAGTTAGTATGTAGAATTTGGCGTTAATTTCTTTTAATTAATTCTGGCTTTATCACTTAATCAAGTCATTTCTGTTTTTTAATGTATTTCAGCTCTTTGTTTATTCCTATTTTTGCTGCTAAGTAAATAATGAGGCAGATAGATAACTTATGTAGGTATCATAGTGAAGAATTAGCTGCTTGTATTTTACATACACACACGCAGAGATGGTAGATAGATTCCATTCTGTATCAGGTCCAATGAGATGATGGTGAGCTACAGCTCATGGAGATAAGAGGGTGGGGGACTGAGGACTTCCTCTAATGCACTTAGTAGGTCCAAGATTTTGATGCTGAGTCACATCTTTCTATTAAAGTCATTTTGCACCCAGGTCTCACATTCTTTTTCTGTGGAGTTCGGCCCCCATCAAGAATCCTCTGCTTCTTCCTCTCTGATCTGTGCTACAAGCTGTCCCACTCTGTCCTTCAGTTCTATAACACAGTGCTCTTTGGGTGTTTACTGTTAAGTCGCACAGGGCATATGCCTGCCATCTTAGGGGAGCAAGAGCTTGCAAGGCATAACCTGTATTGTTACCAACCCCCTGCATGGGCAGCTAACAGGTTCATGCTGTGTGCTGTTCAGTCAGGTATGAACCTGATCCCACCTGTACGGTGGCCCTGCTGCTGAGTGCCTGAGCTGGAAGTGCAACAGGGTGAGGAAGCTGGGTGTGCAGAGACACGAGTGCTCTGTGGTGGTCAGTGTGGGCAGCCCGTCTGGTACAGTTAGTGTACCAACTGCAGGGCTGTGCCTCAGATCCTTGGTGGGGCCGTGATCGGAGCCCTGGAGACAAAGGTGAGTCCTGTGTGTGGTCTTTCAGTGGTTAAAGGGAAGCCTGGATGTGGATAATTGGAAAGACGGCAGGTGGAGAAGGCCTTAGCCAAAGAGACTGCAAAGGTGCTTCTCGTGACAAAGAGAAAATCCAAGAAGTGTGATGTCAGAGAGAAGGAAAGTGAAGACATGGATGGCCAAGGAAGACCCAGTCTTAGTTACGGTAGGGAAAGAAACCTACAAATTGTGCCTTCTAAATCGTCGATCACGTTATCAGCAGACAACAATGTCTGCAATTAATTATGCAACTTGAGGAAACTTAGGTATTTTTCAGTTCTTTATGTTGCAATTTAAAAATTATTCTCAAAGGGAATTGATTCTGGTAAGTCACCATAAAATTCCAATTGATTTCTTTCCCAGATAGACACCAGCAGAGGATTTATATCTATTAATTCACCCTTTCTCTCTTCTCTCTTCCTGAGGGGAAAATCTTTCCAACACGCACAGTGCAGCTGAAAGTCCTGAGGAACAATGCAGCTCCATGCTCACTGCAGCTGCAGAGGGAGGACCATGGGCTACCTCCCCCCCCCCAGAGCAGTGACCAAGGGGTGGCGTGGTGACATCACACCCCGGAGCCCCAGGGCAGTCAGGGCAGCACTCTGAAATGGAGCATGAGCTTTGGAGGAGCTGAACTTTCTCTGTCTGTCTGATGCAGTTAATTTCAAGACCCATGACATGGAACTCCGATGTGTCTGCAAACTCCGCCCATTTGCGGGGTGTCTGCCTCCTTCCCCTGTTCTCGGCTCCACCTGGCCTTCTGGCCTGCTGCTTGGGCTTGTTTCCTCCAGTGTGAAGAATGGGCATGCGTGCCAAGGGCCTGAGGACTGTGACTTCCTGTCATCTATGTGTCCTCTTCCCTTCAGCACAGCTGTTTGATGGTTGCAATTTCCCTTCCAGTGTTCACGTGGCTGATTATTTGGTGTAGGTAGCTGTGGCCTTCCCCTGATGTCCTGTGTGGGGCTGCTTCTTTGCAGCCAGCATCCCAGGGCGACTCTGTCCTCTTTCCTGTTACATGTTAACTTCTGGGACCTTGGGAGACATTCTTCACTCATCCTTGGCTCCTCTGTGGGTGTGATCCTTCTCTTTCCTGCTAGGACCCTGGCTAATGGCCAGTGTGAATCACATGCTTTGGCTCATGGCAAGATAATTGAAAGCTGTCATCCAAACACCTTCCCGCACCTTACTTATCTGAAGTTATTTGAGCTTAATTATCAGAAGAGCTAAACAAAATCATGTACTGCTCACAAGGCACTCCCTCGATTTCATTTGATTAAGAAAACAGCAGATATGAGGGTGATTTTTAAGTTGATCTATTCACAGTGCCTGGATTGTCTTCTCTGAAGCTCTCCATTCTCCCCGTTGCAGTTTGCTCTGAAATGCTCGTGCAATTAAGTGTGCATTCAGGTGAACATGCATTCCTACCGAACGTTTTAAAAGTGTCTTAAATTTCGTATCTCGATTCTTAATATTTATAAGCCAGACTTCCTACCCCGAAGCTCGTGGTGGTTTCTTAATGGCTGTTTCTTTTCTTTCTTTCCCTTGAGCACTTCCTGCCTTTGCTGTGCCTACCCCCGCCTCTTCTGACTACTGTCAGCGGCTCAGTTCTCACTTTGTTATGTGGTTTTAGGATGTGTTGGAGTACACCAACTGCTTTGCTTTGGATGACAAGACAGGCCTCCAGGAAAGGGAGACACAAGTCCTTAATCAGCCTTCTTCACAGTCCACATTTAAGCCATGAGATCTTAGGGTAAAAATCCAGTGCCTTTCATGATTATGTAAGTTATTGGAACCTGATATACAATTTGATTAAGGTCTCCCATGGACTCTCTGTGTCAAAAAATATCTCACGCAACATTTTCTTGGCATGATATATTAGCTCCTGGGGTGCTAGAGGAAAACCACTTTAGGTGACTCGATTCATTCTTAATTTTAACAATTTAAGTTTTATTAATATAGTTTGTGTTTCAAAAAGAGTAAAGAAACAGTGGGTGAAATGCTTCAGCAAATACAAGTCTTTGAGTTTTGCTGGTTTTTTGTTTGTCTGTTTCCCTGTAAAGAGCTAGTGGAAATTGAGTGTTATTAAAACCTGCAATGAGTACTAGGTTGATATTATTTACTTACAACCATTACACTGGTAGCATTTATATTTGCTACGAAAAGGGCAGCAAGGGGAAGCTGCTCTTGGAGATTTTTTTAATAAGACTCCAAGATTTCTGCAAGTAGAAATTCTGCATTTATCATTATCATCAAAGTCAAATAACAGTCCTTAGGCCCCATACACATCTGGGCCTCTGCTGGGCGTCAAGGAAATGACAGTCTGCTGGAGCACACTGAGGATGTTAGTGGAGAAAAATATTCACAAAAGCAAAGCGCTGTGTCTCCCAGAGCCTCACTGTGTCTGCAAAACAGGGAAGAATGCCTGGGCTTTCAGGGGATTGCCACCTACCAGGTGTACTAGGACTTAAGGCTACCCTGGGAATAAATTTTTATTTGGAAACAAAAAGTATATGGCTTTCCATGGTTATAAATTTATATGCCACTGTGGACTAGTATTTGGCAATATTAATTCAAATTAAAACTACATTGATCTAACAATTAATTAACTAATTTGGTTTAATAATTCCAACTTTTAGGAATATATATGTGTGTGTGTGTGTACACACACATATATGTAGATAGTCAAATGGACATAGTTTATAAAAGTAGAAAACTATAACTTTAGCATTAACTAGTATTTATCACTAGGGTCTTGTTGAATATAACAGCATACACACACACACACACAGGAATATTCTAGAACTTTGAACATAGTGATGAAAGTGTGCATAAATTTATAAAACCCTTCAAGTGCAAGCAACTAGGCTCTACAGACACATCCAGAATATTCTGAGGAGTTTGTCTGGATAGTATGGCTAGCGATAGAGCTATGATGGAGACCCTCGCTCATGATATGCCCTTTGTGTTCCTTAGACTTTTAGTACACAATAAACAAAGATAAAATAGTAGTTTTAGGGTGAAACATTGATTTCCACAGGTCAAACTATAAATCTTTTATACTTAGCAATTTAAAATATGATATAATGAAATTATATTGTGATTATATATTATATTGATTTGAATATATTATATAAGTGATTATATATACATATATACATATACATATATGCATACATATGTATATATATATGTATATATTCATAGTGATACCCCTTCCTCCTAAATAATTTTTGCAATCATTTCTCCAGAAAATCCCTTTGAGTCTATTTCTGTGATCAGTCTATATGGTGTCTGTGATTATTACGCCTCTTCATTCTACTACCCACTCAATGAAGCAGCTTATTTACTGTTTGCTCTATGGCATTTTTTCAGTTGATACTCAGCCAATAAGCATACATTGCACATCTGCTATTTGCATACATACACACAGCACACACAGTACACAAACCTCAAAGGAGCATTTCCTTGTATGGAGCATTTCGCAGAAGAGCCGTAGATGCCCTTACAGTCTATGAGCTCATGGTGCAGGATATGCATCATGCTTCTGCACACGGTGCTGCGGTCTGTTTGCCCTTCTGTGTTTGGTCCTATGTCTCTGGGTGTGTACTCCACGAACTTCTTCTGGGCTGCATGGAGACAGATCTAAATGTGTCATGAGGTTGTAGAGTTAGGTATGTTGTGTTCTGTTATTGTCTTCTATGTTAGGAGAGATCTGGGAGAGGCAGATGAGGTGGGCTGGGCTGGCATGAGCTTTGGTGACATACCAGAATGGCCTGGGGCTGGCTTACAGGAAAGTTAAGAGTGATTTCTGGAAGAAAGGTTTGGCAGATTTCCAGGGCTCCCGGAGCCTCTCCTTGTCATGGCAGAAGTGAAGGCTCCTTGGTCACTACCCTATTCCCAGTGCCTTGTCAGTATCAGCTCGCTGTGTCTCTGTGTGGACCAGCTTGTCAGCAGCAGTGACTTAGTGTGTCAATAACATCAGTGTAAGAAGTTCAGTCACAGTTCTCACTGTTGAAAAATTTCTATTTTTATAATTTTCCCACAATGAAGAAAACTTGTTTATCTCTGCTTATACGTATACTGAGCTGATGACTTTCCCATCGTTAAACACTGTTCCGATATCAGATGACCTTTACTCTTACCTTTTTCTTTCTTTTGTAGGACCATTAAAAATTTAATGGCATCAGGCTCAAAAGCTTCCCTTCATTTAGGTGTTTATTTATCAACACCATTTGTCCTTATCAAAGAATTCTAATAAGATTAAAACACAAATCCCTGAGTGAAAGAATTTACCTCTGTCATTTCCTGCAGGGTTGGGAAGAGCGCTCATATTTCATAAACATTTGTGGAATGAATGAGTCACCTGTGATTCCTCCTGATTAAAATCATGTTTCAGATTGCATTACCAGGGACACTGGATTTTCTTGATTGGAATGGAAGTATTGATGAAGCCTCATTTCCAAGAAGCAGTTGAAGTATCAAGTTTGACAATAATGAATTCCCACAAACAGGACAGCTGTCAACAATAAAAATTAATCTTGCATAGTTATTTAGAGCAGAAGTGAGAACTGAAGAAGCCTACAGAGTCGCACTCCCTGGGGAGGCTTGGGGGAGAGGCCTCACCTACCCTTCACATCTCCTGCTGGATGGTGATCAACCCTCTTCAAGGTCCTTGGCTGGTTGCTTGCCACATCACACAGACTCACATAACCACCTCTCCTCTGTGCACCATCACCATTTCCCTTTCTTATAAGGACACATCACTGGAGTTAGGTTCCACAATCGTATGATCCAAGGTGATCCCCTTTGAAGGCCCTAAACTTAATTATAAATACAAAAGGTTCACTTCCGAAATAGGTGGTATCCATGGGTTTCAGAGATTTGAACGTTGACATTTCTCACTGCACAAGGCTTCTTTAGAAACAGCTACAATGAAAGGATGGAAATTCTCACGAGAGAGTCCTTAGCAATGTGTAGGTTTTGGGACCACTCTGTGAATAGTAGAAACATGGGAATCCCACAAAAGTTGGTGAACAATGTAGGTAAGTGCACTGTCTCTAAGTGTTTTGATGCAAGAATAAATAGCAACAAAGTTTGCCCTATATCTCCCTCCTTTGCTTCTCATAATTTTAATGAAAAGTATGACGGAAGGCATGTAGTTTGCTAAAGGTTGTGAAAGGTACTTGAATATGCTGGTGATATAGTGGCTCTTGCTTCTTGTAGCAAGAACAGTGAGTACCTTGCCAGGAAAAGGAAGGTCAGGGAGAAGTGAGTCAGGGTGATTAAGGTTGCAGAACGATGACTTTGGTAGGCACAAGAATTTGCTGTGATGCAATCAAACCATAATGAAGGTAACCCTGCCTCCGGCATGACGTGTTTTGGACTGGCTGTGCCAAGCCTCTGTGGGGTGTCAGGGGCTTATGCGATGGAGGAAACTAGTTGAAGAATGCTAGGAAGATAGAGAGAAGTGAGAAGAGTATACCTTTGTCTTGGTGGCTTAATTCTACATATATGAAACCAGTAATTTTATTTGTAATTGTTTTTGCATGTGTGTTTAGCGTGCATATGTGTGTGTTTATATGTGTTTGTATGCATGTGGGCACATGTGTGGGCATGTGGAGGTCAGAGATCAGCACTGAGTGTCTTGCTTGATCACTATGTTATTCTCTGAGACAAAGTCTCTTGCTGAACCCTGACCCCACTGTCACTGATTTGGCTAGATTAGCTAGCCAGTGAGCACCAGGGCTTCTTCCTCTCCTCCTCCTCCTCAGTGCTGGGATTACAGGTGTGTGCCCCAATGCCTGGTATTTCCATGGGGACTGGGGATCTGATCTCACGTCTTCATGCATGTGTAGCATGCGCTTTGCCCACTGACCAATCTTCCAAGCCACTTTATGTGCTTCAATCAAGCCAAACATCAGACAAATGCTGACTCTCTGTTCAATATGAACCACACTAGGTTTGCTCTCGTTTCTGCCAAGGAGTAGTCTTGGAGCTCCCCGAGTGACAGCATTTAAATCATTGCCCATGCTGCTTAACTTCCTCATCCACAGAAAGCAGAGAGCATGCTGGTTAACCAGCCACCATGTGCTTTGGAGGGCTATCAAGCTCTGTGCTTTCCTGGTAGGAGACTAGATGAGAAGTCTTCCATGGAGCATGTTCGTGGAAGCCCTCTCATGGAAGCCACAGGCAGAGCAGCTGGAGTCTCTGGAAATCATGTGAAATGTTCATTCAACTTTGGCACAGACCCTGCCAGTTAGCAGACATTTCTATGTTCCTTAGCAAGGTCTTAGCATCGCTCGCATATGAGAATGCAACAAACTGCAGAAATCTTTCCCTGTGTTTGACTCCCTGTGGTCAGGACACTGTATCTATCCTGTCCCCAAGAAGCACGTCTAAGAGACAAGGCATTTAATAATAATGGCTCCAGATGGACCCTGTTGTAGCCATTCTTCTTGTGGCTACTAAAAAAAAACAACTAAAAGCAACTGGTGGAGGAATGGGTTTATAATGGCTTATGGACTCGAGGGGAAGTTCCATGATGGCAGGGAAAATGATGGCATGAGCAGAGGGATGGACATCACTTCTGCCACAACGCTGCAAACAGCGAAAGGAAGGTGTGCCAAAAGCTGACACGGGGAAGTCGGCTCTAACCCCCACAAGCCATCACCAACAACACAGCTCCAACAGGGCTCTAATTCCAAAACTGCCATCAGCTATCGATCAAGCATTCGGAATGCATTAACTTTATGGGGGACACCTGGATCAAACCACTACAGACACCAGTGGAGTCCCAAATGGACCACATTTTGTAATTCATCCTAATCCTTTCAGGCAGACCTCTGACTTCTTTACTAGCTCCTACTGTGAGTTCTTGCTGACAGAGTCTCTAGTTAAGAGTTTCTAGCCCACTTAGTACTTTGCAGTGACCATAAAGTCTTCAGTGATTGACACCAAAGAGATTTCAGACCTTTTTTAAAAATATTTTATTCATGTTCAAGAAGAAAGAAAGAGAGAGAGAGAGAGAGAGAGAGAGAGAGAGAGAGAGAGAGAGAGAGCGAGCACCAGGGCCACCACCTTGTGGGTCTGGCTTATGTGGATACTGGGGAATTGAACCCAGGGCCTTAGGCACTACAGGCAAGTGCCTTAACTGCTGAGCCATCTCTCCAGCCCGAGATTTCAGACCTTTAGCTGTTGGACTTGGCCTCAATCCTACCTCTCAAGTCAAAAGCTAAGAACCCAATTGCCCCAGGAGAGTGGGTTCTTCTCAGGGAGAAGTGAGCCTTTGCACTCTGAGTCCAAATTCACTGGCCAGGCAGACAGAGGAAGAAGTTAGCAGTGATGTTCCCCAAATGTCGGCGGCTGGATAAAGAGAAGCACTCTCTGGGGCTGTTAAATTTGGCATTCTGTAGGAGCTCTAAATTTTCTGAAATAATAAACAAACATTTTCAGCCTATTTATACTCTGCACCCAAACATGAGGTACCTTGCTAGCAAAGACCGTGTCCCCGCCTCCGAGGCCCCTCCTCTGCAGCCCTCTAAATGGAGATCTTTGTAGCTTGTTCCATGTGCTGCATTGCTCCATGCCAGCCTGGTCATTTACCTTGGAAAGCTTTCCTGAGGTGGGCCCACCTGAATGGTGCTCCCAAGCCGAGCGCTACCTTGACTCTGAGCTGAAAATGAGGTTGAATCATATGCAATGGTGTGTTTTGGAATATGTTTGATTTACACATAAGGAAATTTCATAGAATTGAACGTACTTCTGAAATTAAGCTGTCACACTACTTCTGTAGCTAAGTGAGGTGCTGATCTAGTCTGTCCCTGCATATGACTTGCATTTGAATATAATTCTTTATAAACAGTTTGCTTACTGTGAAACTTGTATACCATCGAGGAAGTTGAAATCAATAGTGGATGCACTTTGTTTTGTCGACTTAGACAAACCTGGGACCAAAGTTCTCACTGTGGATGGGACTTAGCAGAACCTTTGCAGACTTGGTTCCCTGTCTGCAAAGAGACGGGAATGATGGGACCACTCTGGTGTGAGAAGTCAAGGAGATGAGCAGTAGCTTTCAGCAGAATGCCTGGAATGTGGGAAGGGCATAAAAAGTACATTTCCTTCTCCTCCTTTCCATGTACCCTCCTCTCAGTGCAGTAGCGCTAATGATAAACACTGCAAACAGAAGCAGCAGCGCTGGATCTGATGGTTGAGTGCACAGCACACACATATGTTTATCGCTATAGTTTGGGTGTGCATCATTCTGTCCTGTCATTTGTGTGTCATTTGGGTGCTTATTTGTAAGCGTGCGGACGGGTTAGTATGCACATGTGTGTTCAGCATGTGGAGGCTGATATTGAGCATTGCAGACAGTTTCATGGTGCCGAGATGAACATCTAAACCAGGCACAGTTTAGGGGAGGAAAGGATTCATCTCAAGCTTACAGATCCAGGGGGAAGTTCCATCTATGGTGGAAGAAGCTGCTTCCATACATCTAAGAAAGACAACCAAACAGCCTGTGAAAAACAAAAGCAACAAGCACAATGGGCAGCAAGCAGCCAGGACCCTGCCAGAGCGCGTATCTTTCTGCATCCCTTTGGACTGGAACTCAGATCTGCTCCCAAACACACTTAGGATTGGACTCCAGGATCTGCCCCCAGTGACACCACTTCTAGGTAGTAGGAAGCTAGACACCCAAGTTACAACCTTTAAAAATCACCTGAGTCGATGGGGGCCATACATTCTAACTATGACATTGAAGGTCTCCCTTAATAGCTCTCCATCGTATCCTTAGACATAGGCTCTCTCACAGAACCTGGAGCTTACTCTTTCAGCTACACAAGTAGCCTGTTCATCCAAACTCATGTCCCTCTGCTTGTGTGCCAAGCAGTAACTTCTCTGAACCATCTCTCCAGCCCTATCATCTTGTACCTTTGAAATGAATACTGAAATTCATGTATAAGCTGTGTCAGAACACATCAGCAAATGACAGTCCATAATCCAAATCAAACTACATCAATGATTATTAGAGTGAATTTTTATTAGAGCAGTTGTAAACTGTCCCCTTAACATGCTCACTTTGAAACAATCTCCATGGTCACTGTCCTTAGAGACGGGCCTTTAATTAGGTAATTCAAGTGACATGAACTTATAAGGTTGAGGATCTCATCCAATGGGAATGATGTCGATTTAAGAAGGAAAGGAGGTTCTTGGAGTGTGCATACTGAGAACAGTTCACTTGAGGCTGGCTGTGGTTGGGTATGTTTGTAATCCTCACCCTGGAGATGAGGCTAGGGAACCAGGGGTCCAGGCCTGTTGCAGTCACCTTCTCACTGCTGCACAAATCACCTGGCCAAAAGCAGCTTGTGGGAGGAAAAGGCGTATCTTGCCTTACAGACCCCAGGGAAAACTCCATGATGGCAGGGGCAAATGTAGCATGAGCAGAGGCTGGACGTCACCTCCTGACCAACATTAGGTGGACAACAGCAACAGGAGAGTGTACCAAACACTGGCAAGGGGAAGCTGGCTATAACACCATAAGCCTGTCCCCAACAACACACCTTCAACAAGGTTCCATTTCCAAAATTGCCACCAGCTGAAGACCTAGCATTCCAAACACATGAGTTTATGGAGGACACCTGAATCAAACCACTAAAAGCTATAATGTCTACCTAAAAAGTTTAAAGCAAGTCTGGGCTACAAGAGGCCTTGTCTCCAGAAAGAAATGTAGAACAACAGCAACGAGGAGCTCATGTGAAGACATGACCAGAAGGTGACATTGCAGTGTGAAGGAAGCCTGAAAAGAGACTAGTCCTACTCAGATTTATTTTTTTGAGAATTAAAGTGATAAAACTTAATTTTTTTCTTTTTTTATTTCTTTTCTTTCCCCCTTATATTTATTGATAATAATTAGATGCATTGTATGAGGAAGTCTTGTGATGGTACCCCATTTCCTTCCTCACTGTCCCCAATCCACTGGGGACCCTCCTCACTGGGCTTGCTGGAATAGTCCATGGGATAGGGGGTTATGGATTGTATGAGAGGTAGCCAGTTTTCTTTTCTTTCTTTGTATGTTGTTACTGAGGGGGGCAATATCTGTGGATATTCTCCCCCACCATGGCTCTTACAATCTTTCTGCCCCCTTTTCCCCTCAGATCCCTGAGTCATGGTGGGTGAGTTTTAGGTTTGCTTTACTGTTGAGATCTTGAGTCTCTGGATTTCTGCTTTGGGTGGTGTTGGGTATCATTGGTATCTGTCTCCATTGTCCTTTCACAGGTTATCTGACTCGCTTTGGAGGTAGGTCTCTTGCTCATCTCACCACTTCCTTAAAGATTTCCTTTGGGCTCTTTATCATAAGTTAGGAGGGGCACATCTCCTGCTTGGATGTAGGCAACATCACAGGTCCAACCTCCATAGCTGTTGTTTAAGCCATTCACTCTAGAAACCCAAGAAGACTAGTAAAACTCTCTCAATTTATTTATGTATTGTCTCTTACTCCTTTATGGCCCTCAAAGCCTAAGCTTTTTCCTCTCTGTCTTGTTACAGAAAAAAATTTCCAACCACTATTTAGCTAGCCTATGCAAGTCCCCATTTTAATTGGAGCACAATACCTATGGATGAGCCTCTATATGTATCAAATCTGTGATTCTGGCAGACTACTGCAATGGCATATATATAAGAAAATGTGAATGCTTTCTTTTGCTTAATTGTATTTTCTTAGAATAAATCCCAAGTTGCGGTATGAACTCTTTTAACTTTTTACAGTGCCGCTTTTCATTTGAAAAAATGCTGCCTCAAGGAGCCCACCAAGAGTGTGAGTTCTAAGTCTCACAAACTTCCCTTCCCTGACCATCCGTGGAGAGGGATTTATTTTTGCTCTGATTTGCATATAATGTCATTAACTGAATGAATCAGTAATCTTTATGCCTTCATCAGTGAGACCTCAGATGTCATGTAAATGATTTCCTTAATTTGCTATAAATTTTGTTTCAAATCACCATTCTATGTGCTTATTTTCTTAGATAGTCTTACAATGTAGCCAAGGTTAACCTTGACCTTGGGATCCTCCTCCCTCAGCCCCTTGAGGGTTGTAAGGCTCACTTTTGAATTCATATTTTGATCTCCCTGCTCATTCTTTCCATTAATATAATTTGCTTGACTCCAATCTTTGTTTCTTTCTCTGGACTCGGAGCTAATGGGCTATCTTGGCTGTCTGGGTAAAGCTCAGGAGGACACATTGGTCTTACCTATCTAGTTTTTCACGTCCTGATCCCATAAAGCGGCTGTGTCCACTTTCCCAGCACATCCTAGCTCCTGGGATCCCATACAAGGCTCTTTGCTACTGCTCTGGAGGGGGAGCTAACTCAACCTGGGAGTTACTCCCATGGGATGAAGACCCTTTTCTAGGCTTGCCCATAGATTTGTACTATTTGTACCCACCACTCCGTCATTCTCCTTGACCACAGACCCAGTGATATTTTCAGTACTTTTACATTATTGTTTTTCTGTAGGATGCTTTGACTTAGGGATAGCTGTTTTCTTTTTCCTAGTTATTCATGAGACCAGCCGGGGAAATTCATTGATTCACTTTCTATAAATATATGTTTGTGTATATATTACATGCCAAGTATTCTTCCAGACCCTGCAGGGTCACAACAAACAAAAGGACTCATGGGAGAACAGCCAAGAGTCAAAAGATACCAATGAAATTGATAAAGTTCACCATGAGAGGGCCAAGGAGAAAAGCAAGGGAGAGCAGGAAGGTGAGGTGGACATGAGGCTGAACAAAGAGTTGACCAAGAAGACCTTAGTCAGTAACTCAATGAACCCTGAAGGTCCTTGGGGAGAGATGACTCTAGAAAGAGGACAGAGAAAGAAAGATGAGCCGCCTCTGAAATACTGGAGGGGTCTTTGCATGAGTTGGGGGCAGCAGGCAGGGACATCACATTTGGAAAGAGTCTGAAAGCTGAGTATCATGGATCTACCAAATGTAGATCAGAATGGTCCCTCTTCCTCTCCTCACCTTCCTCCTTCTCTTCCTCTTTGTCCTTTTTCTGGGTAATCAGCTGGGAAGATGGTCTTATCATTGATGAAGGAAACGGAGTTTGGTAGAAATAAAGGCGTTTGGTTTGGCACATGTTAACTTTATCTGGTGTACTAGACATGAGAGTGTAAAGTTTATAGCTGGAGTTTACAGGAGAGCTTTGAATGTAGAGTGAGCAAGACATTGCAGCCTGGAACCAGGAAAGAAAAACGATGAAAATAACAAAAGAAGGAAGAGAGTCATCCTCTAGAAGGCAAGAGAACACAGTCCTTCCAGAGGAGTGGCCCACTGCACCAGAATCTCATGGTAGGTCCTGTACTGTGAGAACTGAGAAAAATATTATTATATGGTAGTCACTGATGACCTTGTTATTTTGTGTGAGAGAGAGAGAGAGAGAGAGAGAGAGCAATTGACAAGGTTTAGCTGACGAGACAAGCTCCATTTTCATTTTCTTCTCTGCACAGACGTAGCATTTTCAGGCTTACTGAGTGAATAGATTCCACTCTATGGAATACGATGGCTTGAATTTTGAAAATGTTTCCTACCCCATCCCTAGCTTTTTCTCTTTCCCTGACTTCTACGTGGCTCCAGTAGAGCGAGGGGAACACCTACTCTGTGGCCCCACAGATTGGGGTCTATTTCCTTCGAGTTCATGAGTGTCAGCATTGCAGCTGAGCCTGGCAACCAACCCATTTTGGACTTTTTAAACACATGGAAGGGGATATTTTTATGGCTATTAGTTTACCATGCCTTGCCAATTTTCAATGTAACTACCTCAATGAGCAAAATTCATGAGATTTTATGAGACAGACATAACCCGTGTGACATTTTGGTCAGATTTTAATATTGCAATATCATACCTAATCAGGAGTTACAAAGAAAACTTGAGTTTTGAGCTGTTCTAAACATGTGAAGGCTCTTTTTGTGTGTGTGTGTGTGTGATTACATCGATTTCCTATAGAAAATAGCCATAGATTCATTGTCTTCTGTCTGAGTTCTTTGCTTTTTGAGAAATTCATGGCTTCACAGTCTATGTACAGAAATTTAGTTTCCTATTTTGATTTTCAAAATGTGGTTGCAAAAAAATATATTGTTTTCTCTCTCTCGCCCCCTAAAAATTACTAAAAAACCTTAGTAGAATCACAAAATAATGAGCACATACCTTCTTAAATCAAGTTATAAACTATGGACTCAGCCGTCAAAAGAACCAACTTTTATTCCTCCTAATGCTGCATAAACCTTTGTTGAGATTTTCATTGATTTAAATTACTATAATAACCCAATACTTCAGGTAGTCTGATTTTGAAAGGAAGCATTTTACATAATATACATCAATTACTTGAAAAGACATTTCTATGTGAAGATCAGAGACAATCTATGACTTTCAAATGCAGATTTTATAATGTCCATCTCAACCTCGAGAAGGCATGGAATAGGATTTCACCAGGAAAGGACCACATGATGATAAAAGACTTCATTTTCTAAGGAGCGCCTTTATATTTGCAATTGTGATTGTCACTTTTTAAGTACTTTAATTTTACAATGTTCTGACTTAAAATACACAAATCCCACCCCGAGAGAAAAAAGAAACATTACTATCTTAAACGGAAGCTTCAATAACAAGCCTCCAGATTTTTAAAATGATTGTAAGGAGAGGAAAATGAGTTTTTCTCACACTTGAGGAAGCAGACTATTAGTTCAAGCCTTAAGTCCACACAGCAAACCGTGTACAAGCGCCAGGTTCATGTGTCATTTGTCTAGTGTCACAAGTCTTGAGGAGAGTTGATCTGGGATTCACACCTAAGGCTAGGAGGCCTGTCCTCTGCTCTTTCTGAATGACCCTCAGCCTTATTCTTTAAATTCCAGATCATGATGACAGGCAGATTTGAATACAATAATATCCCCAAATATAGTTAAGTCCAGCGAGTGAATTTCTTTAAAAAGAGAATAAAAAACTATAATTTAGTCCATTGATACTTTTCTCAATAGTCTTTACCCAATTCATACATGTAGTGATTTTGAGCCAAGTGTTTGAGCTTGGTTGAGTCTGAAGATATTGTTAACACTTTGTCATGCGTTTGAATTGCTTCCAGCATATTGTAGTATAATCCTCTGTCCACAAACAGCCCTTCATTATTGCCTAATTACATGCAAATTTCATAAAATGAATGAGTTTTAAGGACTTGTCAATCTGTCATCCTAGGAACCACTGAAACATTTTGACTGCTAGATAAATAATCAGCAATAATCACACTATGCAAATTTGTTATTTTCTGTACAATTATCTGAAACCATAAATAACCGGACACAAAGACATTTGGCAGTCTCTCCATGAGACTTGACCTAGGGGGGCTTTTTTCTTTTTTCTCCTCTAACAAATATGAAAGTAAGAAATAGGTTATTTTAGATTTTTTTCTAATTCTAACTGTGCAAATGTACTCAGTGGAAAAATTATGAGTACATAAATGCAAAGAGATTTTTGTTTATTTTTATCTGGAGTGTATTTCCCCTTGGCAAATATTTTTTGTTTCCACATGAGTTTTGCTGTTTGTAATTTTTCTTTTCTCTCTCATGTAGATTTCCCCCTCACCACTGAGGAGAATTAGGAAGAGAAAATATTCAGCATAAGTTTACTTATTTTGTTTACATTATCTTTTTATTTTATTTTTATTTATTGTTATTGTTATTAATATTTTGGTTTTTCAAGGAAGGGTAACGCTCTAGCCCAGGCTGACCTGGATTCACTATGTAGTCTCAGGGTGGCCTCAAACTCATGATGATCCTCCTACCTCTGCCTACCCAGTGCTGGGATTAAAGATGTATGCCACCACTCCTGGCCCTATCTATTTTATTTTTAATGATGAAAAAATCCACCAGAAACAAGGCTTCTGGAAGAACGGCTTGTTCTTGCCCTCTCCAATCTCTCCTCCCACCTGGATGTGTATTTCAGAACTGGGTCTCTGGTTGACAGCAGTTTTGTCCAAGGAGATATCCTCAGAGTTATGGTTAGAACTTTTCACAAAAGCGTTAATCTTCATCTCCGGTTGATTTTCTTCTTGCCCACAGTGACAGTCAGTTCCAGCCTCCAGAGCCTGGCTGTGGGGCAGTGTGCAGAGCATCACCAGCGGTCATGGGGACAGCTTTGTGTCCTCAGCAGTGTCCAGCTAGGACACTTTCCCAAGTTCCATGACCTTGTCCATTTCCACAGTAAGCTGCAGGCCCATAGCAGAAAGCTGCATTTATCTTTTCTTACCCTGCAATTTATTTATGTCTTTCTACCTAATTTATTTCTGGAATTTCTAGTAAAGATCAGTCACTTGAGAGCACCCAATACTGAACGGCTGAGTTATTGATCCATATCGAAGCTTAGAAACACGTCAAGGCTATCTGCTGATGTAGCGCAACTTAAAATCATAAATGTTTCCCTTCTGTTGCGACGTCTGTGCCTGGGACACACTGAGGACCGTCTGGTTGTCTGCTCAGTGTCCTGAATGCAGGGGTGGAGCTCCAGGATGACAATATTGCTCCTCAATAATGGATTCATTTAAGGACCTCCAACGAAAGGGCTCTGCAGACTGGGAGCCTGGCATCGTGTCCAGTTCAGGTGCTCTGAGATTTGCTCAGTGGTTAAAGTGCAATCTAAGCCCAAACTGTAGGAAAAGGGACTTGTTGGGGGTCAATCACCTGGCGCTTGCAATGTGAGGAAATGAAAGCAGCGCTCACTTCAATGCTTTGCTAATGGAGGGTGTGATGGTTTGATCCAGGGGTCCCCCACTAACCCATGTGTTCTGAGTGCTGGAGGGAAGTTTGGGTATTGGACCATTGTTGGAGCTGTGATGTTGGGGGCTGGCTTATGGGAGTTAGAGTTTCTGGCACACCTTTCTGTCACTGTTTGCAGTGCTGTGGTGGAAGTGATGTCTAGCCTCTGCTCATGCCATCATTGTCCCTGCCATCGTGGACCTGTCTGTAAGCCAAAATAAACCCATTCCTTCACAAGCTGCTTTTGGTCGGGTTCTTTCTGCGCAGCAACCAGAGAAATTAACTGCAAAGGTGAGGCTCATTAGTGAACGAAACCCAGCGTGTCACTTCTTTCCACACTAGGGGTGAATCATCTGATAGGAATGTTGAGGAATGATTTTAAAACTTTGGATATTTAGGCAAATGAGGTATTTTGATTTTCCCTTAGAAGGCTAATGAAACAGCATCATACATGAAGATGACATTTAAAAATGATTCACGAAGTGGTTCACACCACCTCCACTCATTTTCTTCTGAGTGAGGCCATCAATCTGCGGTGTGCCAGCCCGACTCATTGAGACTATTATCATTTCTCAGCCTCCGCTGACTGCCAGAGCGGGTATTGTATGTCACTGAGCCTGAAACCTCGGCAGCTAGGAACATTGTGAATGTTAGAAGCAGGTGAGGAAGGCATTGCAGAGCCTTCTAAATGAAACACGTGGTGACATGAGCTCAGCTCGAATCCCCTTACAACTTGGATGACAAGTTCAAAGCCAGCTCTAGGAAACCCTCTTCCTTGAGAGTGCTTTCAGGAAATACTGTCTTTCCTTCTACCTTTTTGTATTCCAACAGCACATCCAAGGCGGCATGTTAAATCGCCTAAACGCCTGAAATGGAAACATTCTCAACTGATAAAGGGAGATGAGAGCCATCTTTTTGTAAAATATAAAAGTCTCCAAGGATGAGGTAGAAGTGTGTTATTGTTATGGACATTGTTTAACCCTATAAGAATAGCTGTGGATGCATGTGTTTACTACCCTGTGTGCTCAATGAAAGCGGTTTGTGAGGTGTGCCATGGAATCTAGAGTGTGTCCTTTCCTAAGCCTGTGTAATGTCACTGTGGGATTGCCCACAGATGTCTTCATTGTATAACCTCGTCCTGTAGCATTGGGATTACTAGGGATTGATACTCTATAATGGCCAAATTTATACATTAATAATATATCTCTGTCTCTGTCTCTTTCTCTCTCTCTCTCTCTCTCTCTCTCTCTCTCTCTCTGTGTGTGTGTGTGTGTGTGTGTGTGTGTGTGTGTGTGTGTCACTGTTCTTGGATTCTAGGTGTAAACTGAAATGTTAATGAGGGCCTGAGACAGAGCTCAGTGCTAGGGTGCTTTCCTGAATGCGTGCAGACCTGGGTTCAGTTCCAGGTACTGCAAACAATAAAAGCAGCAGATGTTTGGATGGGGTGTATAGCTCAATGGGAGAGCACTGGGCAGGTGTAAGGTCCTAGGCTTAATCCCAGCACTGCACAAATGACAATAAAAACCTAAACAGTTGAAAACCAGTTATAATAAGTCAGGATATTTATCTGTCATCTGTCTATGCTAACTATTGTCTATGTAACTAATGGGGCCCTGGTTTGCTGTTGACTATCTACATGATACGGCATTAATGTTTCTGGCTACAACTGCAGACAGTGATTTGGAAAATACCAAAATGTTTAAAGAATGTTGTGGACATACAGAAAGAATAGTTGTTGCTGTTTTTCTTAAACTACCGTGACTGTATATCCACACAACACTCTAAAATGAAAATGAAAATGTAACAGCTTCCTCATGATAGTATTAATCACAGTGTTTGAAATAGAGCCCCACTAGTAGTTTGGGTTTGATTCTTGAGCCATCATCCAGACATAGTCGAATCACTGTTTAGTCCCAGCTTCCTGGAGAGGTTTGGAATTGTTTGGTTGAATTGAGAAGCTGATTTATATTACCACCATATCTTAAGTATACTGTAGCTTGCTTTAGCTAATTACATTTCATTTACATGTAACTTATTAAATGCATTTGAATATGACCTACCTTCCTTTACTTCTCTTAAGAAATAGAAAGCAATGTGCTATGGATTTGAAATGTGCTACTAACAATGTTTACATTCCTTTCTTTGCCAAGTCTCAAAACAAGTCACCCCCCCAGAGGATAAAACCTCCAACCTTAATAATGCAAAGAACCATGTAAGAATGTTTGTGCAACATCACATTCACAACCATACCAAGTCCGCCAGACATTCAGAAGTTGTGCCCATGCCCTTCCTGCTCTCCATTCCCAAGGTAAGAGTTGGTGATAATGACCTTTTTGTTTTACTTCATAGTGTTGTGATTATGTATGATAGATGAAACGATGTAACTCTTTCCCCCTACATGAAATGCATCCATAGCTCCTTTGCATTGGTGAATGCAGAGGCTGCACCTTGGCCATCGGTTCCATGATGTTGGCCTGCAGGCTTGATGGACTGTACCTTACGTCACCAAGCAGTGGTAGCTTCAGTGAAGGCAATAAACCCTGTAGAAGGGTTCATGCCAATCAAATTAGAAAGCACATAACCCTTATTCATCTCGTCATTCTCTGCGGAGTTCCCATGGAGGAGGTTATCCAGCGGAGTGGGGAGGGGAATTGGGGATAACAACTCATTGTTTGCCCACTAAATGTTGTAACTCATTATGGACAATAAAAAAATTTATAAAAAAATAAAATAAAATTGAGAACATTAAAACATGAAAAAAAAAAAAGAAAGCACATAACCACTGGGCATATAACAGGTACCTGGCCCTTAGTGGTAGTATTTAAGAGGGGATTTGCCCAATGAATATAAACTCAGGGTCAAATGTTCATGATAGTTGACATTTGCAGTGCAAGAAAGAAAAGCAAACATAGGTAGTTTCCAATGTGTAAATTTACCATGGCAGAGGGAAGCTACAGATGGCAGAACCAGAAACACTGGTCCAAATGTCCTGGACCATTGATTGCAATCAGTGGAAGATTTGATAATTCTGACAAAGTACAGTTAGGCCAAAAGAAAATGGGATTAATAAAGCAAGAATTTGTATTTAAATATTATTTCTTGACACTGATGTATATTCTATGTACATTTGAGGAGGTTTTGGAGGACCTATAAACATATGCACCTAATTTTCTTAAGAGGGTATAGATACCTCCATGTACTTTGTGAATTAAAGTAGAATATGCAATGCACTTAGAACAACATCTCACATGGAATTCACAAGAATATTGAATGACTTTTTCAGGATAAAATGGCGCAAGATGAGCTAAAGGGAACACTAGTTTAAAAAGCTTTCTATTGTGGAAGAGTTGGTGGAGAGATTGTAAGAGCCAAAGGAAGGGGAGGACTGCT
>PVHP010002520.1:0-66841 GCA_004024765.1 Zapus hudsonius
GGAGGGGAGAGAAGAGGGAAGGGGAGGAGAGGGGAAGGGAGGGAAAGGAGAGGAGAGGAGGAGAGGAGGAGGAGAGGAGAGGAGGGGAGGGGAGAGGAGAGGAGAAAAGAGGAGAGGAGGGGAGGGGAGAGGAAAAATGTGGGAGAGGAGAAAAGAGGGGAAAGGAGAGAGGGAGAAAGAGGCCAGGTGCAAGATATCCCCTTTAATACATTCGTTCATTGTTTCTGCTAAGGCTCCGCCTTCCCCATTTCCACACCTCCCAGTTCAGCCATGAACCTATCAATGGATAAATCCGTCTGTTAGGTTAGTGCTCTGGTGTTCCCATTGCTTCCCAGAAGCCTCCTCTCTGAACACTGCATTGGGACCAAGCCTTCCACACTGAGCCTTTGGGGACCTTAACTAACAAACCAGAACCGTGCAGTGAAAAAGACACAGGGTTTACCTCGTCCCCCCTAAAATGAACCATCCCCATCTTTCATGTCGGCCCTTAGCTGGAAGTCGCTGCTGCCATCCAATCCAAAGTTAAACCAAGCTCTAAGGACGACGTCCCACAATGGACAAGACAGATCACAGCGTGGAACTCCACTGCCCCAGGACTGAGGAGGTTTGATTTATGACCGTGGCCACGAGAGAAAGCCCATCTCAACTTGCATCTTACAACTGCATTTCCAACCTACCTCAGGAGCTTTTTGACATCATAAAAACTACTGCTGACGCCTCACAATGGCAAGAATAGCTTAACAGGAACCACACATGAAAACCATGGTAACGTACCAAGTCAGGAATACTTTGAACATTAATGTGTACTTTAGGAAACCCAGCACATATACTGCTTGCTCTTTAGAGCAAGTGTATTTAACATGGAAGCCAGACGATTAGTTTCCTCTAAAAGCGTTTATGAATACTTTTGAGTTAGGTAGCACATTCATGGGTTAGGTGACCCTTTTCCCTCCCAAATCATGGTGGAGCAGCTCTCCCTTTTAGGACATTTCCTCTCTTGGGGTGGAGGGGGAGACTTGTCAAAACCACAATACAAGTGATATGATAAGGACACCAGGTTTGTGGGAAAGTGCCCTGACACCTTAGTTTCTGGTGCAGTGGGAACAACCTAATCTCAGGGTGAAGGATGCTTAGCCACAGACGGGCGTCCTGAGGATGGAGACGGCTGAAGTCCCTTGGCTAGTTCACGTCTAACTCTGCTTCCAAGGCCAGCGGGGAGAAGGTGCTGTGTGACTGAGACACTCGCCTGTCTCTAAGAGCCAAGGATGTGTCTGATACGCGTTTGTCTGTCTGTCTGTCTATCCATCTATCCTAGTCCCTGAATCAGTAGCTATCCAATAAGCTCACTCCTTGCAAGCAAAGCATTTTAACACAACACTTCATATTTCAACTAAACTGCATCAAAACCATAAAGTAAGTCTGACAAACGTTAATACTCAGCTCTTACAGCAACAAAAGCTCTGGGACATGCCCACCACGGACCGTCTTTTGACCTTGACTCATTATTTTAAAGAGAACACCAAAGAAATTTAAGTGGGGAATTCATGGGTTTTAAGCTCTGTGGTGTTCTTAAGAGTTGGCATCTTTTAGCAGTAGACATGGATGTAGTTATGGTGAGAAGATGAGAGTTCTTGTCCTGGTCACTGGAGATAGAGTTGAGGAAGGAGAGAGAGCACAGGGTCCAGGAGGGTCTCTTCCAGTGGAGAGGCGAGGCTGGGTGAGAAGGTCTAGCATGCTCGGTTAGAAAACCTAAGCCATCATTTGTATATCAGAATCCACCATTTACAAATGAGCAATGGAGCATTTTTGTTAGTCATTGTGCTGGGCAATCATTGCTTCCTCTCTCTAGATGTTTCCATCACCTGAGACCCGTACCTATTAGCCCTGAGACCACTCATCTACTCTCTGTCCTCTGGACTCCTCTTCCTTTTGTTTATTTATTTGAGAGGGTGGGGCAGGAAAGGAGGGACAGAAAGAGGCAGATAGAGAGAGAAAGAGAATGAATATGGACGTGCCAGGGCCTCCTGCCACTACAAGTGAACTCCAGACATACACGCCACTTTGCACATCTGGCTTCACATGGGTCCTGGGGAATCGAACCCAGGCCGTCAGGCCGTGCAAGCAAGTGCCTTTCACCACTCCACCCGCCAACAGTTTCAACAGTAGGTCTTGGAACTCCCTGCCTTTTACAGCTGAATAGCAATCCAGCGGGAGGCTCCATCACACCCTGCCTGCCTGTTCCTCCATCTGTAGCTTCCCGTCCCCCCTTCAGCTGCTATGAGGAATGCCTCTGTGATTATTCAAGCACAGTTTCTGTGTGAACATGTTCTCCATTTTCTGGGGAACGTGTGGACCAAGGACCAGCATGGCTGGGTCACAGGGTACCATTGTGCCTAGCTGCCCAAGGACCGTGTTAGGTCTACTTTTTGACGCTCCTGACATATTGAGGAAGAAGTCTTTTATTTGATCACACCTCGTTAACTTGGTCCTCGTTAAATGGGGCCTGGGGAGATTGCTCAATGGTTAAAGATGCTTGCTTGCAAAGCCTGCCAGCCGAGGTTTAATTCCCCAGCACCTACACAAAGCCAGCTGCCAAGTGGCAGGTGCCTCTGTGATGCCGTTCACCCGATGTGCCTATGGCAGCTGGAGGCAGAGCCAAGACAATCCAAGCTCCATGGGACCAGCCAGTGTGCACTCCTTTGTAGTGGAAAGACAGCCTGTCTCAAACACACGTGCCCCACCCCCACAGACGTTCAAATAAATAATAAATAAATTCTAAAAGATTAAAGAAATGAAATGAAGGTAAATCTGGAGACACTAAGTAAAGCCAGGCGGTTGTGACCTGCCCTAACATTTCTTGATTTGCAAATACCCATAAAATCTCAGCTGCTTCTTGCAAACCTCTAAAGGTCAGGATTAGGAGGCGCCTTGGCTTGGCCTGTGCTGAGGGCCATGCACAGGGGTCTCTGGAGGGAGGACTGCCAAGGTAAGTAGTCCCATCTTAACAGGGTCCTAGAGTCTCCTTCCATGACACTGGCCTAAGGACCTCCCATTTGGACCCCTCCTGAAAGACCCAAAGCACCTCCCAGTGGTGACCCTCTGGGGACTTCAATACATGGACCCACGGAGAGGCACCAGCAGCCAAGCGCCATGGCGTTGCAGTGTGCTGTGGGGATGAGAACGTGCAAACCGCAGCCACGATGAGACGCCACTGCACGCCCTGGTGCTGGAGTCAAAAGGACCACGTCCATTGTCGTGAGGATGTGCCGTTGCGGCGCTCTGAGTGCTAAGGAGGGCAGGTGGGCTCAGCAGCTCTGAAACCCACAGGGCCCGGGGCACGATGAGCTGGGCATTCGCCACTGTCAACTCGCTGCTGGGCAGACACCCACGGACACGAGTGCCTATGTTCAACTTAGCTTATGGAGCAGCCTCAGCCTGGAAACAGCCCAAAGCCCAGCCATGGGGCACCGTGGAAATGAACTACGATGCCATGCGGCGGCCACATTGCTGACCCGGGTGCAGCCACAGTGGGGAGGTCACAGAGGCAAACATAAACAAACCGCGGCGCTTGCTGCACAGGCACGATGGCGTAAGGGGGCCTGAAAGCACCCGCTTGATCCCAGCACCCCGTAAACATCTGGGCATGGCCATGAGCCACAGCTGTAACTTCAGGTCCTGTGGTGGGCAGAGACAGGAGAGTCAGTGGGGCAAAAACAAAAAGACAAAAAAACCCCACAAAAACCAGCAACTCAGGGTTGAGTGAGAGACTCCATCTCAAGGAAACAGGTAGATGAGCAAAAAGAGAACATGGATGTTCTCTAGCCTCTGCTTGAGTGTGCACAGGGCACGTATCTCTACACACATGTGTGTACACCATGCACACGTCACATCACACATGACAAATTTTCATGTCCGTACAAAACCTAAATTTCCTCCTGTGAACAATGCCTTTCAAATGGCTAGCAGAATATTTTCTAAAGACTTCTATTGTGTCTTAAATTAAGAACAGTGAGATGGAAAAGAGTGCGGAAGTTTCTAGACTGGCACGGGATTTAAATTTAATGGTTTCCAGAGAAGCTGGAGATTGTGAAAGTGTGGCCAGAAGCCAGTGTCATTTAAACCAGAGCTCTTCCAGCTGGGCAGGTGCGGACCTGCTGCCCACCAGGCCGCAGGCAGGAACGGGAAGGGCGTGGGATTGGGAAAGCTTGCTCAAGCACTGGTCTTAGACTATGTAATTTTGCATCCCCTTGTTCCTGATTCTCTAATCTCTGCTGTAGACCCCAGGGAGAAGAGGAGAAGTGTGCTCCGGCTGCAGCATGGCAGAGTGAGACCCAGCTGTGCTCCAATCAGGCGGCCTGCTCCGTTGATGGGGTGGGAGTGTGTCAGGTGTCCTGACTATCAGGAAATCCAAACACCGTGTGGTGCCTACGAGATGGCGTGCAGGAGTGACTTGAGCAAACCTCCCTGTGGCCAAGGCAGGCGACGCCCCTACCTTCCCATCCGCCCACCCACACCCGACACAAGGGGCTGCTGTCGGAGAGCCTCCCCTCAGCTGGGCACGGCACAGGTTCTCAGGAAACCAATACCACCTCCTTTCGTGGGGAGAGCCAAGCCCACCTGCTGGAGCTGGCTTTGTGGTTGGCACGGTGTTAAATGTTCAGATGAAATGATGAAGGACAAGGGTTCCTGTCTAGACCCGTGGGTGCTGGACACCCACCTGTCCTCTGTCCGTGTTCCAAACATCTCTAAGTACATGAAGTCAGGGAACTGCTCAGGACTTTTGGCTGTTCGGTGCCATGGGGTGCACCTGCCCATTCATTCCTTCAGGGGCCCAGCAAGCAGCCCTCTGGCCTCTCCTGATCCTGACACTGAGCACTAAGGACACGTGCCAGTGATGCCGTCATGGCCTCGTTTATCTTGGGAGAAGCAAGCGCCATTGTTATCCCCACTTTAAGGTGAGCAACCAAATCATAGAGGTGGCCCCCGTCCAGGCTGCAGCCAAATCCAGTCCACAAATCTTGCCTGTGAGGTATGTGACCTGGGGGGGACACTGAGTCCGGCACTGGGAACAGGAGCACACACTCCTCTCATGCACTTTGACCCCGGTCGCTCCCAGCAGTCCTCGCAAGAAGGCCTCCACTCTCCACATGAGCACTTAGGAAGGGAGGCTCTGAGTTCCTCGGCAGCCACATTCAAACTAGGCTCACCCGGCCACAGACCCTACACCACGATCCCACGCAGCCCCAAGTGTGCGTGCATACGTGTGCACATGTACGCGTGTATGAAATTAGATATTAGGTGTGATGGTCGTCCTTCCAGCTCTGTGGATACCTGGGAGATAAAAACTTAAAGGAGCCCAACCATGGCTGGCTGACTACTTTGCATGGGATCTGAGGGGTAACAGTAAAGGAAATAGCCCGCCTCGTGGTGACTCCCCCACAGACATAAAGACATAATGGAAGAGACCAGGGAAGGCTGAGTTCCAAGGACCCGCTGTGCCGTAGTTAATGTCTTGTTGCTGGGACAAAGCATCAGACCAAACACAGCTGTTGGAAGGAAAGATTTAATTTTGGCTGACACTTTCGAGGGGACGCTGTCCCGCTGGACACTCTCCTCCTCTCCCCCGAGCCCTCACCACAGTCTCTGTCACTCCTCCTGGGGCTTCCTGTGTATGGCATCACACAGCCCTCATCCTTCGGCTCATCCACGTTGCAGCCTGTGGCAAGATCTCCCTTCGTTTAAAATTATTTTTAATTGATTAATTACCTCATCCATCTGAAGGTTCTCAGGCTGATTCCACCTATTGGCTGTTGGGAAGATGCTGCTACGGACTTGAGTGGATCAGATGGTTCCAGAGTCTCCCTTCATCTCCCTTGGGTCTATACCCAGACCTAGCTTGTTGGGCCAGTAGCGATTCTATCTGACTTTCGGGGCAAGGTGAGAACTATTTCCTCAGCAGACCCAAGCCTCAGTTTAACCTCTGCCCTGCTTCTCCCTGTGCACAGAGCTGAGGCCGACAGAAATTGAGAGTTCTCAGCTTTGGGAATATTTCTTTCTTTGTTCTTTAAAAACAAGATCTCATCCTGCAGTTCAGGATGGAACTCACTCTGCAGCCCCAGGCTGGCCTCGAACTCATGACAATCCTCCTGCCTTATAGCCTTCTGTCAGTTTTAACTTGCTGCAGTCCAAACAAGGACTGAATGAACCCTCCGTGCTCTGGCTGTAGAGGAAGAGGCCTCTGAAAGGAAGTATCTCCTCCGAGAGGCCACAGCCCTGGCCCACCATGGTGCAGAAGAAGCAGGGGAGCTACAGTCCTGGTGGCTGCAGGGCCCCCAGCCAGAATGCTGCCAGCGGTGCAGGCCTCTACATGCCCCATGTGCGTCAGCAGCCGCCAGAGCTGCCAAGCTAAGCAGACACCCTGCCTGCACCTCACACAGAGCCTAAGAAAGCCCCGTGCTCAGCAGCCCCCTCCTCCCACAGGGTGACATCCGTCCTCTCTGTCCATACAGGAAACGGCCCTCAGTCTCTGTCATGGGAGGCAGTCAGCACCGGCCATGTGTGGTGGTGGACAGCAGAGATAAGTGGATGAGGACGCACCAGGAGGACACCCAAGGTGCAGCACCGCGGCTCTGGAGGAAAGGAGGCAGGCAGGGCCCCCTGCAGGCTACAGTGGTCATTGGCAGACTGAGGCAGGGACATGTGGGCAGAAGTGAGGGAGGCCACTGGACCACGTGGCACATGTCCAGCAGGTGCCACACACACAGGCTCTCTATGGACCACCAAGCCTTGCTGTCAGCACTGAGTCCCCGTGGGAAATTGCCAGGGAAGTCATGGGAGGGTCAGCTAGGTGACAGCAAGACACTGCTCACGGAGTGGGCCTTTGATTCCACGAGGAGCCCAGTGTTCCCAGGGCCCTGACTTTGGCAAAGTGTGCCTCAGTTTACCCACCTGATGGTGGCACCTTCCCTGTAGTACTAGTGTGGGTTTATCTACAGAACACGCGGTAGCTCCTCACCAATGTCACCGTTGCTAGTGTTACACCTCTCAGCCAACTCCTCAGATCAAGGGGAAGCAGTCTAATCCTCCTGGGACTATGGCCTGGACTCTAAGACTAGGCAATCCACACCCCTGAGGGACGGGCAGAGGCAATGATCCAAGAAGGAGCTTGTGCCTGCTGTATAGACTTTGCAATGGGTGTTGTGTGACCGCTGCACACACCACACAGTTTACATAAATGTGAACAATATATCGTGATTATAATCCCCGCTCCCATTTGCTCCACGGAATCCCTTCTGCGGGTGGCATTCTGAAAGGGTGCACACTAAATTCAGCAGGATGCTGAGCTTTGATGGGTTCCTGGACCGCCCAGGTGGGGAGGGGACCACTGCAGGAACCCTTCCCTGCTGCATTAGTTCCTTCTGTCACTTTGACCAAATGCCTGACAGAAACAACCTCAGGGAGGAAGGGCTTATTTGGCTCGTGGTTAGAGGGTGCAGTCTATGGTGATAAGGAAGGTTTGGTGGTCAGCTAGGCTGGCAGGAGTGTGCAGCATCAGCGGGTTACATGGCGAGGCCTGGGAACCAAAGAGCACCTGGAGCCAGACAAGGAGCCAGGGTTGGGCTCTAACCCATAGTACGTCCTGCCCCTGTGGCCCTGCTGCCCGACTTCTATCAGTTAGGCACCCTATCCAAAAGGTGTGACCTCCCATGACTGCCACATCTGGGGGCTAAGTGTCCAGACACTGGAGGCTATAGGGGATATTTCTCATTCCAACTGTGATGGTTTGATCCAGGTATCCCCACAAACGCATGTGTTCTGAATGCTTGATCCCCAGCGGATGGCAGTTTTGGAATTGGAACCTTGCTGGAGGTGTGTTTTGGGGGCCAGGCTTATGGGGTTTATAGCCGGCTTCCCCTTGCCAGTTTTGGCACACCTTCCTGCCGCCGTTTGCAGTGCTGTGGTGGAGGTGATGTCCACCCTCTGCTCATGCCATCATTTTCCCTGACATCATGGAGCTTCCCTTCTTCAGTCTGTAAGCCAAAATAAACCAAATCCTCCACAAGCTGCCTTTTGGTCAGGTTCTTTCTGCCCAGCAGGGAGAGAAGTTGGCTACAACACCAACCAAACACCCACTGTCCCTCCCCCTCAGGCCTGCTGGGACTGATGACTCCTAGGAATTGGCCTGCTGAGATCTCAGATTGGACTGGAGAGGACCGCAGGCCGTTGTCCTCCCCGAGCACAATGACGTCATCATCCTCTCTCAGCAGCTGCCTCCAGAGCTTCCAGTCGGGCAGCAAAGGTAAGAAGCGCCCTCGGTCCAATCACTCTGCTCAGCCCAGTGGGGTCATGTCACCTGCTCATTGAACACAGGGTAAGCAGGCAGATGTGCAGCCTTGCTGGGTCCCAGGACATCAGGCACATGCAGGGTCCACGTGGGTCTCTTCTTCCCTAACATTCTCCTGCGCAGTCACCTGGCCAGGTGACCCCGGACAGGCCGTCCTATCTCCCAGCCTTTGTCTGTGCCCCGGCTCCATTCTGTCCCTTGGCTCACCCCCACCTTTCCCACGCTGTGACCTTTCTCCTGACAGTCACTGTCTGGCCAGCCGAGAGTCCCACATTGCACCATCACACCCAGAGGCACCCAGCTTCATGGGAAGCTCAGGGTGCCTATTGCCCTTCTAGTGCAGGTGTAGCCTCAACCATGAGAGCGTTAAATCCCTGCATTTCCCACCGCCGAGCTCCGAGAGAGTGCGGTCTAGGTGAGGGCAGACAGGCGGTGTGGGCTGACCTGAGGTCAGACAGCTTTCTTTGAGTCTGGGGAGTTTCCTGGGGAACTGTGCAGGTCTTCTTCGAAGGAGGACACAGGGGAGGGCGGTTCTCCACCTGACGCCTCCTAGAGACGCTGTAAAAGGATCCCCAGCCAGCCCCTGGCAGGCTCCTCAGGAAGTGTCGGCCAGCCTCGGCTTCTTCCTGCTGGGGTATTTATGTTGGCACCCTCGGAGTCGGCACCTGCCATACCTCCAGGTGTGTCAAGCCCCCTCCCCGCCCCAGGGCCCTCTGGGTAGAATGAGCCATTGACTGTAATCTTCCCTGATAACACATCTTGCCCACGTAGAAAGACAACCTCTGTAACGCAAAGTTCATGAGCCATTGTGTAAACTTGAGGGCTTTAACCGTCCTGTAAGCCGAACGAAGACCGTTGAGTAACATCCAGTCACCATTTAAAGATCAGGCTGGAAGCATTTCAACAATGACCTGCAGTTTAACTGGAGTCAGCAGCAACGAGCCGAGAAGAATGTTTGGATAGTCCCCCTCTTCATGTCTGCCAGCGATCCAGGGAGTGTGGAAACAGAAGACTTTCTACTCTGCTGAGCCTGTGACCCAGGTCAGCTCTGGCCTCCAGGCTGTCAAAGGGGCTACCAGGCCCTGCCTCCCACGTGGCCGTGAAGTCTCTGAGGCAGAAGCCCTCGGTGGTCCCTCCAGAAGTGCCAAATACCCTCTCGCTGGGGCCCTGCTCTCTCTGTCTGCCCCACCTGCCCTTTTGCGCCAGAGTTAATCTGTCCCATGGGAAAGGCCACCTAAGTTCCCGCCTGCATAAATCATCTATGATTTATGTAGTATGTATGTATTAATTTGAAGTTTAAATAAATAAGTAGCGGTTTGAATTAGACGTCCCCACAAACTCATGTGTTCTGAATGCTAGGTTCCCAGCTGGTGGCAATTTGGGAACTGGAGTCTTGCTGGAGGAGGTGTGTTGCTGGAGGTGGGCTTATGGATGTCACAGCCACTTCCCCTTGCCAGTGTTGGGCACACTCTCCTGCTGCTCTTGTCCACCTGATGTTGGCCAGGAGGTGATGTCCACCCTCTGCTCATGCCTTCTTTTCCCTGCCATCATGGAGCCTCAAGTCTGTAAGCCGAAATAAAGCCTTTCCTCCCATCAGCTGCTTTTGGTCCAGTATTTCATCCCAACAACATGAAGGTCACAACATGAAGGTCACAGGATCTCTGGTGGGATCCTGCTAGGGCACTGGGCATCTGTGAAGGGCTCATCTCACACCAGCCCAGCTGCAGGCAGTGGCTCCTCACAGATGTTTAAGTGTTCGTGGGCCGCTGTGCTCCGCTCCAGGAGATTAGGCTGAGTGTTGTTCAGGGTGGAAACGGCACTGTCTGTAATTAAACATGTTCATGGATCCGGTAGCCTCCCAGCCCCGGAAAAGCAGTATTTACAGGCTCCTGCCCCAAACTTCCAGTGGGAGGATCACCTGAACACATTTAACAAAGCCTCATTCTTCACCCAAGGGTGGAGGGACAGACTAGAAATTGTCAGCAGTCCATGGTTCTTCTGAGGCTGGGGCCGGGGAGGCACTCCCCTCTCAGCTCCTACGTTGGGGAACAAAGCCCAGACTTCACTGACCCCACCAAACCTTCCCAAGAGAAACAAAGCCACTGCCCAGGTGTCAGCTGCCAGGCGAGCTCCAGGGCCACAGCACCTGAGGTGGGCTGCCATGCCAGGTGGGGTCTCCTACTGGACCTACTGGGATCCAAGGCACAACCCAAGTGTGTGTGTGTTCACGTGCGAACATCCTGGTATTCACGTCATTGCATGCACAAGCCAGTGTGTGTGTGTGTGTGTGTGTGTGTGTGTGTGTGCGTGTGTAAGTCAGGGAATAACTGCAGGTCCTGGGCCTTGCGATGCACCTTGTTTGAGGTAGGGTCCTTCACCGCTACATTCTCCAGGATTGCTGTCCCATGAACTTCTGGAAGAGTCTCTTGTCTCTGTCTCCCTTGGGGCTGAAGGTATGCTGAGATTACAGCTGCGGTCACTGGGTTCAGGCCAGCGCTTCGCCCACTGTCTCTCTGACGTCAGGGAGAATTCTTAACCCCCATCTGGGTGGCTCACGGCTTGTATTTAAGCTGGGGTGGGAAGCAGGTGGGTTTCTTAAGGAAGGAACGGCAGCCCGATGAAGGTAGTGACAGGCAGGCACGTGGGACGCCACCCCAGAGCACTCCAAGCACATCCTCCACCAGCAGAGCGGGCACTGGGTGGGGACACCTGTGGGACCCTGCCAAGGGGCATGGCTTAGCAGGGTCCCACAGACACCTCCATCTCCAGAACATCCACCCACAGAGTGGGCACTGGGGGCAGACCCCTGAAGTTGGCAGTTCGCCTTTCTTCCTGGTCTTCCCCAGAGACCAAGCTGGGTGCTAAGTCACTCCCTGGGGAAAAGTTCTAAAACATCCATCCTCTCAGGACGTCCCTCAGCTCAAGAAAAACAAAGTAACACTGGGTTTTGCTTTCTAGCCAAAAAATCTCTTGGCTGGCATTCCATCAGGTGACACGATTGAACCACAGGGTGTTCAGATGGGGCTAAAGTCCAGCTTCTCCACCTCATGGTCCACTCACCCTGGGAGCCTGTCTCTTCCTCAGCAGCACCAGTGATGGGAGGGTCCCAGCTCACAGCCACACGAGCACCCGCTGGCATCCCACCAGAAACACAGCAGATAGTGCCAGGCAAATGCTCAGCATGCAATAAATACCTAGTCCTCTGCTGAAAATGAATGTGATAACCTTTCCCACTACTGATGAACTAATGCTGGTGGGAAAGCCTTAGCACATCCCAGCCAGAGAGGTCTCTCTCACTGGAGGACTTCTGGAATATTCTACATTTTGTAACTTGTCTGAGACAGAGAGGTCTCTCTCACTGGAGGACTTCCAGAAGATTCCACCTGTAATATGTCTGAGCCAAAGAAGTCTCTCTCAATGAAGGACTTCTATAATATTCTACATGTAACACATCTGAGTCAAAGAACTCTCTTTCACTGAAGGATTCTGGAATGTTCTGTCTGTAATGTGCCACTTGGACCTCAGTGTTGCTATGGTTACATCATTGCTCCTCCACTGCCTTTATCTTCTCACTGAGGAAACTTCCTGACATTTTCCCTGTGGAAATTAATTCTGTCACTGGTGATTTACCACTCGTGGCTGAAACACAGCAGCTTTGGGGAGACCATGTGATGCTCGGGACTTTGCAGCTGGTTCTGAGCCTGTTTCGATTCTAATGCCAAAGATGACCAGTTCTGATGTTTCCCAGTACTTTCTAGGACTCAACACCACTAATGTCAACTCCACCCCACCAGGTGCCTTTGCTGACCCCATCTCCTCACCTGGTCTCCAGTGCTCCTCCCAAAGCCAGCAGCTCCGTGGACACAGCAACCACAAAGGCGGTGGGCTGGAGGTCCCGGTGCTTGGGGACCATTCCATCTCCTTCAGCCTGACACATGGCAGGTGATCACGGGAGCCACTGGGTAGATTTTCTGAATTTGTAAATATAACGTTCCATAAGGCTTGAAAGTCAACGGGGTAAAGTAACCGATATGTGGCCAACGGTAACTATTGAGGGTATTGCAGGTTTCTTGAGAGCCACATTCCTTGTGAATGCAGTTGTACATGTACACACACATACATGCACACATGTGCACACACACATACACACACACATACACGCATGCACACACACACAAGAACGTGCGCCTTTACAGCATCATTACCCTCCTATACATAATAACCAGTCATGCATAGATTTTTACAGGAAATTAAAACATTTCTTTCAAAGATTTTCATTAAGAGAAGAAAAACAAGGCTTGAAATGATAAAACAGCAAAATAAAAGGTGCCAAAAAATAAAGATATGTGAAGGAATTTAACCCAATTCATTGTCTTCACAGAACAAAATGAAAATGTCCTGTTCCTTTCACAATCTCAGATGGAAATCCTGTTTTGTCCTGATAGGAACACGAAGTGACATCACACGCACAGCGCAGGTGACATCAAACACTCGGCCCTGTTCCAGCCGTCCTCTGGTTCACTGTGCCTGGGGCCAGATGATCGGGGAAGCACTCAGTTAATTACACATGAATATTAATAAAGGATGCAGAAGTACTCCCTAGAGAATGGAACCCCTCCTGGCAGGGGAGGGGAGCAGAGGCAGGTGCTATGTTACCCACGATGAACAGAACTTCACGTCTCATCCACGTGGAGGGGGCAGAGAGAATGTCACCTGCTTCAGTGGAGGTGTGAGACAGAACACTCCTCTTGTTGCCATAGAGACAGGATGAACCGTCAAGGATGCAGCCAGGCAGCTGGGCTGCTGACAGCTGTGCTCCCCTTGCTTCCTCCCAGATCCATGGCTGGAGAGCAAGGTGGAGGTGGAGCGTGGCTCTGGCCCAGGAGCACATTGCCTTCTCACCGGCCACTCACAGCGGCAGAGACTGAACTCTACATGCAAGGAACAGCCAGCCAGCCTGTCTTCAGTGAAGGGCTGTGGAGATCCACAGGCAGCTCTGTGATTGGCGTATTTGTAAATAGAAAGCCAGAAGGGCAGAGGAAAGAGAGCTTTGTGCTGGGCTTGAATCGTGGGTTTCTGGATGGCCGTCTGGGTTTGCCATTCCTCTCCTGGATGGAGAGAAGGCACCACAGCTGGGCCCTTCAGGGTCCCTCAGCACCCTGTGCGGTTCCTGAGCACTCAGTCCGCTGCTGCTCCCCTTCCCTGCTCTGCCCGTCACGTGCTGCCTCTGGACCCGACGAGAGTAGATGCTTCTCTTCTCTCATCTCCTTCAGGTGGTGAGTGAAGCTTTATTCAGGTTTCAAAAGATCCAGGCCAGCAGTGAAAATTTGAGCAGACAGCCGACTTCTGACTTATCCCTCCAGCCCCCTCCAACAGCCCCCTTAGCTGCCCAAGTGGACCCTAAAGAACCTGAAATGGTGTGTGCAGCCCATCACGGCCACCAGGAGGACAACAGTAGTTAGTGCCCAAGCACATTGTAGCCCTGGGTGTGGTAGACAGGCCCTCTCTTCCCGAACAGGACAGACTGGGAGGGAGAGCTACAGCCAGCGACCAGGTCTTAGAGCAGGAGGCAAGGTTGATGGTCAAAGATTTCGCCATCCAGTGGAGGTCGGGATCTTGTTGGAAGGGAATTCCTCTCTTTCCATTCAGCAACATGAACATCAGTGGGCATCCTACACACGCCCATGATGGAGTGAATGGGAAAGGGGCTCTTTCGAGTGATTATGCCTGAAGAGGTGAGCCTTGCGTGTGATCTGCAGGCTCTTTGGACACAGGGGCGCACTAAGGGAATTGGAGGTAAAGCTTGGCCTGCTGTGGCCCAGCCTTCCTGGTGGGAGGAGCCTGAGGCTATTCTTCATGTTGCAGTTTGAAAGTTGGCCTTCTATGGGCTGGAGAGACGACTCAGTGGGTAAAGGTACTTGCTTGCAAAGCCTGATGGCTCAGGTTTGATTCTTCATTACCCACGTAATGCGGGATGCACAGAGTGGTCCATGTGTGGGGATTGGTTTACAGTGGCAGGAAGCCCTGGTCTCTCTCTCTCTCTCTCCCCCCTCTCTAGCCCCATCTAGCTACAGAGTCGTGCTGGGTGAGCCTGGGGAGAGTCACTTCTTTCTCCCCCACAAAGGAGTCCTCTGGTCCTGAGCACTGGTGGACAGGAGGATGCAGTGGATGTTGAGATTTCTGCGGAGAAGCGTCCTACTCTCTGCCCACTTCCAGGGGAGACAGGCCCAGAAAGATAAGGTCATAGTCATTAAGGGGTAGTGAGACCCCCCAGTGTGGCTTCCTCTCCCACAGGCTGCCCCTGCCTGAGATGTGAGGACAGAGCCAAGCTTCAGGGTTCAGCATTCATACCATGAATACTGAGAAAAACAGTTCTCTTATCTGTTTTCTAAGATGCTCCCAGCTAAAGTCACCACAGGACCTCAAAGCCTTCCATGGCAAGGGACAGAAGAGGAGACAGTAGTCCTCCCAGCAGACCACACCTCAGAGTATGACTCTGGCTTTCCCTTCCGAGCTCTGCGTTGTGCTGGAGGAATGTCCTCCCCACCCAGGGAGGAGGCGAGGACACAGTGAGGTCAGGTCCTGGGCCCAGCCCCGCTCCCAGGGGTGGCAGAAGGCATCCGCTTATGATGCTAGAGATAAGACCCAAGGGACATCATGGGACCTGTGGTCCTGGTGGCTGGAAGATGTTGAACCCTTTCTAAAGATGCTTCAGAATGAGACGGAACTGTGGTCACCCCAGCCCACCACCCCATCTAGTGCTGGCCTTGCAGGAGACACGATCCACACTGACCATCAGAGCTTCCCAGCACCAAAGCTCGTCTGCAGGCAGAGCTGTGGACATGGCCCACTACCTTCAGGAGAGGAAGGAACACAGTGAGGACCTTTGGCTTGAAAAACCAAGATGACATCCGAAAACCTGCTTGGTTCCCACTCACCTACAGAACACGGTCCCCTCGGAGTTTTCCTAGTTAGATTTTGACTCCAATCACACCAAACCCACAGGCCCTCCAACCTCTGGGCCATGTGAAGCTGCCTGCCCTCTAGGAGATAAGCCAGTGCCACTCAGCTCCTGTTTGGGTGACTTCTCGGTGTCAGGCCCTGGGCACCACCCAGAAACACAGGCTGAGAACGAACACGGCCAGGCTCAGCCTGCAGTCGGGGCTGGGATTTGCTGGGTCTCCTGAAGGAGCTGGGAGGCTGGGGGGCTGACGGGGCAGACCCTGGTTAGCTTCCCTTCCACTCCATCCCACCACACTCAGCCTTGTGACTGCACGACTCCCCTCTGTGACCCTCAGAGGGTCACCATGGGGTGACACAGCACGGCCATCATCCTCACTTTGTCACCATCAGCGCTGGCTTTCCAGCACCTCAACCCATCTCGGAATGTTCAGTGGAGTGCTGGCAATGAACCCAGAGTCTGGAAGGAAGAGCTTCGTGGGTGTGGCCAAACAGAAGAATCCACAGGCCTCACTAAAGCAGAGGGAAGCCTTTGAAAAATCAACTCCTCTAGGCATGGTGGCCCCAACTTTAATCCCAGCACTTGGGAGGCTGAGACAGAAGGATTGCTGTGAGTTCAAGGTCAGCCTTGGCTACACTGAAACCCTGCCTCAAAAAAAAAGAAAGGAAGAAAGAAGAGAAGAGAAGAGAAGAGAAGAGAAGAGAAAAGAAAAGAAAAGAAAAGAAAAGAAAAGAAAAGAAAAGAAAAGAAAAGAAAAGAAAAGAAAAGAAAAGGAAAAGACAAACATGGAAATCAACTCCCAAGCTGGGTCGATGGTTAGGAACTCATGCAGCTTCTCAGGCCCTGACCTCCAACTGCTGCTCCTCAGACCCAAGTCTTTGAGGTTGCAGAACTGAACTGCTGGGGCTTGTTGACCAAAAAGGTAGCTCTGGATCGAGGGGGGCTGAGTCTCAAGGAAACAGAGAACAGGAAGACACCCAAAGTTCTCCTCTGGTAGCCACAGGCATGTGTATGGGGAGCGTGCATCTGTGGACACATCGTAGACCAAGCATCACACACACCACACCACACACACACCAATGAATAAATAAATGCATCAACTCCCAAAACCCAGGTGTGGTAGCATATACCTGTGATCCCAGCACTCCTGTGGCTGAGGCAGGAGGATCACCATGGGTTTTAGGCCGGCCTGATACAGAGTGAGACTCTGTTTCTTAAAAACAACAAACAAGCAAGCAAACAAACAAACAAAGAGAAAAGAAGAAAAATAAAAGGAAAGAAAAAGAAAATCAACTCCCAAGTGATTTGTAATTAATTTTGATGGTTCACTTTATCCCAGTAAATTAGATTAATAATGCTTATAAGAAAGCAATCTTAAAATTGTTAGAAATCTAAATTTTATCAAATAATGGGAAAGTAACTCTCAAAATAAATGAGTAACTTTCTGGAGTTTTCTTTCATGGGGTTCAGAGGCAGAGCACACGTTGGCCTACAGCAGGCCTGGGTGACACCCTCAGCCATAGAAAAGCTCAAATTGTGGGGGCTCTTTATGTCCAGCTGAAGAAGACCCACTCAGCCACGCCCACTCCATTTGCATGTCAGTTGTGTGGGAAGCACTCTGGGTAAATAAAGTCACCTTCCAAGTCCCCTGAGTCACAATGACAAGAAATCAACCCTTCAATCATGAAACATGGGATCAATGACTCCCTCCCACAACCCAGGAATCCAGACCCACATGGTCAAAGACAGCAATCTTCAGAGACACCAAGGGGTCCAAGGTCATGGTGACAGCTGCCAACCTCCTGAACCACACACATGTCCTTTCAGATGTCCTTGGGGACAAGGACACTATTCAGTGGAAGGGAGCTCGGCTTGGCCACTTCGTTGACCACTTTTCTCATCCTTTGGGTTTGACCAAAGTAACCTGGGGACATCCTACAACCCCGAAGTAGCTGCTACCTGTCAGCCGGCAGGCAGGCCATGAGTGGTGGGAAGATTGTAAATTCCTTCCTCCTCACCCAAGCCTCATCCCCATGCCAGCCCTTCAGAACTTGTCTCCACTCTCTACGTATCAGCCTTCATCCGGGCATCTCCAGATGTCAGAGTGCCTTGCCCAATGCAGAATCAGCAGACTGCCACAGCGCTAGTCTTAGGGTCTGGTGCTCTGAGCCATAAAATTCCCATTTCTCAGCCCTCTGTGTTCCATAGCCACCTGTGGAAATCTCTCTTGCTCCAAGACCAGCTGCTCTGGCAGTTTGTTCTGTGTGGCAGGTCATGTGAGCGTTGTCCTCTCTGCCACCAAACAGTCCCCCACACAGGAAAGGCGTGCCGCTCATCTCTGCCCTGTGCTGTGCTAAACGCACAGCCTTGAGTCCATAATATGGGCTTACGAAAGCAGTCCCTTGAAAGCCTGCCCACCCAATGGGGTCAGGTGAGCCCTGTTCACCTCTCTGCTTCCAGTCACCCCTGGCATTTCTAAGACACAGTTCTTCTGGTGACAATGGCCTGAGCAGACAGACCTGCAGCTGAACTCAGAGCTCTGAGGAGCAGGAGGAAGGAGACCCGCTGCTGGCTGCACCCTGGGTGGAGAGAAGCCTCAAGCACACTGGCTTTCCTCTCCCGCCGGTTTCTACCGTGAGGAGCACACAGCAGACGCCTTGCCTGTGCCCGGCTTGTTCCGTCCACAAGTTGGACTTGAGGCATTGCAGTGTCATGTGAAGGCTTTCTGCTTGTTTGTTTTCAGACAGGTGAGCAGGCAAGAGCCTGTCCAGAACCCAGTGGGCTGTTCTTGTGAGTACTGCGGGCGATGCTGTCACTGAATCTGACATTGTTGGGAAGAGAGGCCCTCCTCGATCTGGGACATTCCAGAGAAAGCCTGTGGCCTGAAGCTTCCAAAGCCACAGTCTCCCAGAGGCCCAGGACCTCTTTAGTGCCGTGCTTGGGAGAAGGGGCAGAAGTGGTTAGTTACGGTTCCTGGTCTACCCTGCAGCAAGGTGGCATCCCACAGGGCGAGTGCCGCCTTGACCTCGGTAGCTGAGGATGGGACACTAGCTGACCTGGAGACCCCACCCCCATGTGGTGCAGTCTGACCCCACCCAACTGTACTCCACCCTCGGGGTCCCACACCCTGGACCTCACACCCAGAGCCTCATCCACTCCCTGGACCACACCCCAGAGCTTCATCCCACCACACCCCAGGGCCCCGTTTCCAGGATCTTGTGGCATCAGCACACTCCATCCCCAGGACCCCACTTCAAGGCACCATGACCAGAACCTCACCCCACTCCACCCTCAGGACCCCACCCACTCCATTCCTAGGACATAGACCTCACTACCTCGTGCCTGTGACCTCACTCCTAACAGCTGGAAGCAATGCTTCCCAAGCCACACGGGGACTCTGAGCCCATCTAAACTGAGGTTCAAGGTCAAAGCCTCGCCCATGCTCTGCAGCGCCCACTGCAGGGAGAGCTGCACTGGAATTTTTGTTCCGGCCTAAAGATGCCTTTACCCCTTCTGGAAGGTGTGGATCCCTCTGCCTACAACAAGCAGGGACTTGGAATCCCAAGGCTTATCTGCTTTCAGAAGTGGTGAGGGGCGAGGTTGTCCATCTCGTCAAGGCCAAAGGCCAAGCTCACCATATAGCTGTGGACCTCAGGGAGTCCTTGAACACAGCACTTAGCAATGAGCTGAAAGACTCGTGTGTGTGTGTGTGTGTGTGTGTGTGTGTGTGTGTGTGTGTGTGCACATTATGTGTGCGTGCATGGGTGTGTGTGCATGGGTGTGTTTGTGCACATGCGTGTGGAGTCCATCACCTTTTATGAGCAGGGTCTCTCAGAGCCTGGCCAGCGAGCCCCAGGGATCCTCCTGTCTCTACCTCCATAGAGCTGTGACGATGGGCGTGTGCCGCCGTCTCTGACTTTTCTTTAAACATGGGTTCTGCATGTATTTTTCTCCCGGGCAGAAGAGTCCAGGATGAGGCACGCTGGAGAGGGTGGGAGGGCTGGGCTCTTCTGGCACCTGGTGGTTAGAGCCACGCTTCCTATTGCGCCTGGAGTTGGTGATGTTAGCTGCAGACCCTGCTGGATGGTCCAAGCCATGCTGAGGCTCTGTCTCAGCTGGGACCAGCCCGTCCCCCTCCCTGCCCGAGGCTGCAGCTGCTGGCACAGACAGCAGTGTGGCATGAGTGAGTCAGAGAGCCGGCCAGCCTAGAGGAGGGATGTACGGGGCTGAGCTTTGAAATCTCCACTCAAGACAGTGTCCTGGCGGGGCTGGTGCTGATCTAGACATGGAAGCTGCCTTCAGGTTCAATGGGGCCCCTGGGAAGATGGGTGGCAAGAGCTGCAGACTGTGTTGAGCTTTCTTATTCTAGCGTGGTATGCACCTCGCTGCCAATGGGCAAGAGGGAACCAGCAGCCTGCCTTGGGGAACGAGGGTCGTCCCAGCTGCACAAAGCTCTGCACTGAAGGGCAGGTGTGAGCCCAGCACTGTGGCACAAGATGCCCCTTCCCGGGGACCCCAGCACAGCATCCCATCCAGGAAGGTGGGCTGTCTGGAGAAAAGGGCACAGGTGTAGCTCCCGGGGATCAGGAGACAGTTCGGGTGGTGAGTGAGGCAGAAACGCCAGGCATTGGAGCAGTGACATCTGTGGCTTGTAGACTAGTGGGGGTCTGCCCTCAGTCCTACCAGCCAGTCTCCAGAAAGGCCGACAGCGGCTTCCTCTGGTGCCCAGCAAGAGTGTCCACAGACCTAAGAAAGTAGCGTGGTCCCCACAGCCCTCCTTTGCCAGAACAGCCTTCCTCCTACTCCATATTTGAGAAGCCCCTTCACCATCCAGCCTGGGCACCCCACCCCCACAGAGCCCCATCCTGTCCCTCCTGGCTGCCAGCTGATCACACAGTGTCCACTGAGGCACGGTCCCCACCTCGCTCCTCCCAGGACTCCAGCTCCCTTGGAGCCAGGACTCTCATGCAACGTGGTCTGTGGGTCTGTACTCCACGCACCGCACCGCACCGCACCGCAAGGGCAGAGCCACCGTGGGAGTCCTCAGCTGATGTCTTGTCACTTCACTTTTAGAAAAGGAATCAGAACCGGTGGCGAGGGCTCATTCCTGCTTGTTCTTCTGGGACAGAGAGGCATCGGTTTGCAGCACTGGCAAGCTTCCATGGTGTCCCATTATCCTGGGATAGACAGAACCCCACCTCCACTCCCTCTCCAGTGAGCGTGGAGCCGTGAGCCCTGCGTGATGGGAGCCCACGGGAGTAGGCCCAGTGGAGCCCGTGGGGAGCCCACCGAGCCAGGCCGGTCATCACCGAGCGGCCCAGGGTTTCCTACCATGCTCTGTGGCCCATCTTCCTGTGATCTGTGAATGAGTTCTGATGACTGAAGTTGCTTCACAGTCTCACCTTTGACACTCATCTTGAAAACAAAAACCAAAAAAGGAGATCATTTAAAATACAGGAGGCACAGCCGACCCATCTTTTAAGACATTGGGGCGCTCTGTCGTGTTCTGCTGCAGAACTCCTCAAGGGCGCATGTGACTGACCTTAGGCGACGCTAGGTGACAGCAATACCTTCTATGGACAGCAAGGCACGGATGGTGTCATGGTTTGATCCAGGTGTCCCCCACAAACAAATGAATGTGTTCTCAGTGATCAATGCTCCGCTGATGGCAGTTCAGGAATTAAAACCTCGCTAGAGCTGTGTTGTCAGGGGCGGGCTAATGGGGTTATAAGCCAGCTTCCCCTGGCCAGTGTTTGGCGCACCTTTCTGCCGCTGTTTCCAGGACGTGTCTGGATGCTGATTGGTGTCTTTACGGGCTTGAACTGCCCCCTGCTGGACACAGACAAAAACCAAAAGACCAGAACCAAGCCCTTGTGATGGAGAAACTTTGTTGACAGAAGTAATTAACACCTTTGGGCTTTGGTTTGTTTTTCTTGGATCCTTGATGGTAGCAAGAACACAACACGACCCCCTCCTCACTTACATCATGCAAACAGGTGCAGGAAGATGTCATCATCTGCAGATACAGAGGGTGGGCCAGCTCTGTCCCTTGCAGAGAGGCCAGCGTTCAAACGGGCTGAAGTTTGCACAGGCCACGCGCAGAGCACCCACAGCACAGTAATCAGCTCTGGAGATGCCTGTGACCCACTAACTCCCAGCGCCTCTGAGCTCCCACTGCCCTGCTGACGAGGCCGAGGACCACGCCTGCCCAGACCCTCTGGGCTTCCCCAATACCTAGGCACCTAGCACATGGCAGATGCTCATCTAAGAGGAAGGGGGGGAACGCATCTTGAGCCCAGCTCTTTGCTGGGAGACAGGCTGTCATCCCGACCCTGCAAGGGTCTCCCACCCTTCCTGGGGGCCATCCTCTCCCTGCCCTGAGGGGAACGCGAAGCCAGGGCTGGTGTTTGCCCAGATCTGGGATCACCTCAGGGAGGCTCACCTCAGGGAGCAGGACCAGCCCCAGAGCAGGTGTGGCCTGATCCCTCTTGAAGGGACAGCTTTGAAACTGCTGTCACCTGGGGTCGCTGGACATCTACCCAAAATGGGACCAAACTAGAGAAGTCGAAAGCCCCCACCAAAGCAGGAACAAACAAAGATGAAGAGAAAGCTGGGAAGATAGCTCAGTTGGTAAAGCCTTTGCTTGGTGAGCAGGAAGTCCTAGGTTCTATCCCCAGAACCCACATTTTAAAAGCCGGGCATGTTGGCACAGCTTGTACTCCAAGACCTGGAGAGGCAGGGACAAGGCGAGTGCTGAGGGACCCAGGCCAATGAGAGACCCAGTCTCAAAACAAAGATGGCTACTGCTATGAGGATCCACGCCTGAGGTTGTGCAGGAGATGGGTCAACAGTGAAGAGAACAGACCCCCGGAGTCCAGGGAAGGGGCCTAGCTGTGCACACACCTGGATCCCCATCACCTTCTGAAATGGAGACCGAGTCAGGAGAAGTCTGAGCCTCTGGAGCCAGCTGGTCTCACACTCACAGCAGCAAAAACAAGAGAGATCTTGTCTCAACCAAGGACCCTGAAGTCGGCCTTTACCTCCACACACGCATCATGACACAGACGCCATACATACATACACAACAATAGATAGAGGGATGTTAACATTGAAACCAGAGAAAATATACACAGTGAATTGATAGTTTATTTTTCAGGCTTGGGGAGAAAAAAAGGCCAAAGCCCTCGGGGTGGCGGCGATGGAGAAACCTCAGAGATGAGATGTGAAGGGATGTGGGCTTTCCCAGGCTCTAACGGACCTCCATGTCTTCTTCCGTGGCTAGTTCTTTTTCTCGGTTTGGGATATTCCACAGAAGAAGTCAGTGAGAACCAAGAGAATGCTGTTTTCCAACGTAACATGACAGAGGGAAGTCTGGACTCGCTTGTGCCCTCAGCCCAAAGAAAGCCGAAATGTACAGCCAGCAGCAGCTCCACGGGACGCCACTAGAGGGCGCCGTGACCCACGCCCTTGGCTTTTCTCAGTAAAGTGCAGAAGCCCACGCCTCGGTGGAACAAATATTCACCAGTCAGTTGCTCACAGGTCGGTACGAGACAACCTTGAATTACAATATCATGACCCCGCAAATCAGTGCAGACCTTTGAAAATCACATTTGCAATGGGCCTCACCTTGTGAGGTGCTATTTTAATCATTTTCAAACTGTCTTCGGTCTCTGATTCTCAACTGTCTTAGTTTCATTTCTTCATTCATTTACTCAACACCAATAAGACAACGTGCTTCGCCTGTCTGTGCCCTGGCGAAAACACCAACCTGCTGCTGAATTAATGTCCTGTGAGTGGGGTCTGGGTCCTGATACAACGGGAATCTGGGAAGGGTGGAGACCCCCAGCCTCTCCATCCACACCTGGCCTTCTCAAGAAATGGAGATCAGCTGGCTTTAACACACCTGCCATTATAGACGTCTGCAGTGACCTGCGCCAGGTGACCGTGTCCCGTCTGACACGCACTTCACCGGGGCAGTAATGGAGTGGGACCAGGCAGGGAAGACCCTTCTGACAAGTTCTTATGCAATCTAACGACACACCGTGTTAAAAGGTATGTTGAAAAAATGGTATGTTAAACGGTAGGATTTTTTCAAAGCAGCGTTGACAACTTCATGTGTGAGGGATAGCGTGTCTTCTCTGTGGGAGAGAAGAAAGCAGCCGCACACAGACCGTGTCCATGTGGGAGACTTCAGTCTGGCCTGGGCTGCAGCAGTCTACTCCCGGGAAATAAAGCCTGGGAACGCAGCGAAGCATCACGTTGGCCATGCTTGTTCCCCAGGGAAACAGTGCACTGCCTGTTGAATAGCTTTTCTTCTCCTTCCTCGACGAAACAGGAAGAGGCAACTCCCACGTCTCAATTGGGGTTCCCACAAGAAACCTACAAGGCAGGCAAGAGCCCCACAAGTTGCAGGTGGATTTGGCATCTTGTGCAGCATGGGACCAGGTCTGGGAAAAGCCCTGGGCACGTCAGGAGCGCCCACCTGGAGGGCTGCTGGTGGAAGCAGCCACACTGCGCTTGGACGAGGCTTAACCGTCCTGAGTAAGGAGCATGGAGAGAGGGAATGTGAAAGCCTGACGTGTCCGGAGCAGTCCAGCCCCAGCCTCAGCGCCTGGTCTGGCCAGCCCTGCTGACCACGGTGCTCTCTTCACGTGCTTCCGAGGCCAGCTCCCCACCTTCACCCTTCACGGCGTCTTCCCCAATGTTGTCGATTAAGTGGAAAGATTTGGCTGCCTTCAGGTCTCAGGTGGATGCAGCTGACAGATTTACAGGTACTTAATTATCACCTAACTTTATAAATCCATAAAGTTGGCTCCGCAGTTAAAGCACTTGCTTGCAAAGCCTACGAGTCCTGCTTCAATTCCCCAATGACCTGAATAAAGTGCCTGTTTTCTTGCAGTGGCAAGACATCACAGGTCACACACACACACAGACACACACACGTACACACACACACCATACACACACATACACACACACAGACACACATGCAAATAAGCAAAAAGTAAAAAAAATCATGGAGTTGTGTGTAAAGCATGAAAGTTGTATGTACAGGGCATGGCCCTTTAAGACAGGGAGTCGGTTTAGAATGGATGGGGTGCCTGGTTTCTGGGTGGATGAGGGGCTCAGGAGAGCTGTCAGGATAAGGCCTAATGTCCTCGCAAAAGACACCGTCTTGGGCTAGGTGAGGTAACCAGGGTGGGTGTACCTTGGGAGCTTGGGTTTCCCCTGCTGGGAAGCCATGGATTCCAGGTCACCCCTGCAAGAGACTGTGGGGCCAGCTGAGGCTGGGGTGGGGAGGGTTTTCAGTGTCCCCTGGAGACCCTGCTCCCCTCCAAGGTCGCGTTGGCTGGCATTGGGAATGCAGTAGGTGTCACACTGATTCTGTGAGTGGCTGAGCCCCTCACTCGGCCCTTGGTCAGCTCTGGGCTGCAGGCAGTGGATGCACATGGAAGGACACTGGGCACACTCAACTCTAAGGGGAGGACAGGGAGGCCGTCAGCCAACAGGGAAGGGCAGAGGTGGGTGCACCAAAGAGTCTCCTCCTTCCTAACCAGAATCCTAGCAGTTCTCCTTGAGACCAAAGACCCAGAGGACCCATGTCAGGGATCTGCAGCTGACCCTGAGGAGATGGATGAGCCTGCCCAGGTCCCCAAAGAGGGTGGCAGAGAGGAAGAGATACTGGTAAGGTCACGTGTGCGTGCGGAGGAGGGAGTCTCACTGGGCACGCACAGCTTCCCACCCCTCAGACCTGCCATTCGTTTCCCCAGATCTGGGCATCCTGAGGGCCCAGCTCAGTGATGGGCAGGCATTCCACTTCCTGCGGAAGCTCTGTTTCTGTGACTCCTGGCGGAGAAGAGGCGGGTGGGGTGGGAGAGGCCTGCGCGTGACAGAGCTCGAGGCTTAAGAAACAGCATTTGCCTCAGTTCATGCCAACAAGCTTCCTGACCCTGTCTGGCGGGAAATGGCTGCTTCCATGCAAGCCCCTCGGCTTCCACCTGACCCACCCCCTGTTCCCTCCTGTCCCCATGGCCAAGATCACGTGAGGCAGGACTGGAGCTTTCGTCACCATCTGACCCCATTTACTCTCAGAACAAGGTCACAGCTTCTCCTGGCTGAGCGAAGAGGTCCATGGGAAGCCTGGTGTATCGGGTTGAAAATGCCTGGGCTTCCAGGAAACAGCTCAGCCACGGCGTTTTCTATGAGGGCCCTGGGGATGTAACGATTTGACACTGTGACCTTGATGTTGACAATGTTTATTGAACACCAGGCAGTCCCCAGGATCAGCCAGCAAAGTCGTGGTGAAGTCAGCACTAGAGACCACCCATGGTTGGAACTCCCTTTACTGCCCCATGAGCACAAGCTTAAGGAGAAACGGGCTCAGTGGACAGAGCGTGTGCCACACTGCAGGAGGGCTGGAGTTTGGATGGCCAGAGCCAGATGCCGTAGCACGTTGCTAATCTTCCTCTTCTAAGCGTAGTGAGATGGGAGAATTCCAGCTCACAGGCCAGCTAGCTTGTGAACAGCAGGAGAGCCTGCCTTCTGACCTCCACTCCCACACGTGAACATGCGAGCACACACACTCATTATACACACGTGCACATAAAGATTGATTTTTGAGGCAGCGTTTCATTCGAGCCCAGGCTGACAAGGAACTTGTTCTGTGGCCATAGGCTGACCTCGAACTCGCGAGGATCCCAAGTGCTGAACTAAAGGTGTGTGCCACCATGCTCAGCCACCTAAAGATTTTTTTAAAATATTTATTTATTTATTTGCAGAGAGAGAGAGAGAGAGAGAGAGAGAGAGAGAGAGAGAGAGAGAATGAGAATGGGCACACCAGGGTCTACAGCCACTACAAATTGCAAATGAACTTCAGACGATGTGCCACCCTGTGATCTGGCTTTAGATGGGTTCTGGGGAATTAAACTGGGGTCATTAGGCTTTGCAGGCGAGCACCTTAACCACTGAGCGATCTCTCCAGTCCAAGATTTTTTTTAGGAAGAAGTGAATTACTTTGCAACAGAAAGCTTTTAGAATGACTATGGCTCATGGAGTGATCTTATGTGGAATAATCCTAGCGACCATGCTTGGTAACGAAGGGGAACCCTGTGACGTCCTGGTTTTCTCCCTGGAGGTCAACTGCATCCCAGAAGCTCAGGCTTTGGGGACTGTCCTCATGTGGGGTGCTGAGAGGTGCCTGCTGTTCTCTTCCTGCCACAGAGGCTACAGCGGCAGATCTGGGAGCTCAGAACCGAGCTCAAGAGACAGGGGACCCAATGGCATGAGGCTCACAGCGACCTCCAGAACCAGATAGACGTTCTGACCAAGAAGAACCAGGAGCTCTGTGCAGACCTGAGGGCTCTGGTACAGCAGAGCCTGGAAACCCCACAGAAACCTGCTGCGTCGTCACCTATGGCCGGAGCGCCCAGTACTCCGGTACGGTGGGTTTTGCCAAGCGGCACACTGAGGCACCTGCCCTCTCATGGACAGCATGCTGACCCTCACTGGCACCTGGTGAGGGCTTTCTGTCCTTCCCTCACCAGAAAGTCACAAGCAGTGACAGTAAGTTCTAGCTTGTGTCTGGAAGTCCCTGAGGCAGAGTGTCCCCCCAGAGCCGTGAGCTACACCCTGTCTTTTAGGAATGCTGAATTTACACCACGTTCCCACTCTACCCTGACAGAAGAGATTCTGTGCTGTGTACTGTGAGCGTAGCTGGTGCTGTGACGTCTATGATCTGTGAGCACAGCTGGTGGTCTACAGCTTTGCCTGTGTCCTTCCTGGCTCATCGCTCTACACAGCTTGCATTAATGAACTGGCCTGTGCTGACAGACCGCGCAATCACGGGTTCTTTCTCAGTGTACGAGACTGTATACAGAGAGCACCAGCTCTTCTGGAACCTGCACTGACTAGGATTTGTAGTGTCTGAATGTACCATGTCCTGCATAGCCTCGTGTGGTTGTGACTAACCCCAGCCTTTGGAGGAGATGTGTCTCTGGGCCTCAGGGGGTGTCACCACCAGGTCCAGCTCATCACACTGATCTCATTCTATGTCCTCTCTGCTGACATGATGATGGCTGTCTGCTCCTGTCCCCACCATGATAAAACTTTCCCCAGGAACTATGAGCCAGAAATGAACCCTTCCTTCCATCCATCAGCTGCTTCTGCTCAGGTGCTTTGCCCCAGCACACACACACACACACACACACACACACACACACACACACATACACACACACACACACATACACACACACACACTTACAGAGCTCATGTAGGGCTTCAAAGAATGCTACCTGGGGCCTTTCCCCAGCACTCAGGAATATTCCAGAGCATCTACAACTGAAGTCAAGGAATCCCTTGGGTGCTGCCCTCTTCTCAGAGATACCTATGGTGGCTTCCTGTCAATATCTGAACCTATAATTCAAAGAATCAAGACTCGCTGCTGTCACTATGAGAGGCCAGGAGGGGGTCTTATGACAGATTTTATGGAGATTTCTATCAATCCATCCCCACTACCTGCTTGCTCATGGGTGACATGTGCCCCTAGGAGATGGTGGGGTCTCACTTGACATCTCTGTACACCAATCCCACTACTGACTCCCCTCATGCAGCCGTCTCCCTCAGAGACGTACCCAATTATAAGAGAAAAGGCTGAATACCCAATTCCACACTTTTAAACCTGTCTGGGTTTAGGTGTGGGCAGACACGACTTTGGGGACCGTGTCAAAAAGACTAGCATGTGATGGAAGTGCACAGCTGAGGGTGAGAGCCAGGGAAGCAGTACTGAAGGCGCCCACAGCCCCTTCTTCCTCAGCCCAGTGTGTGAGACTTACAATGCCAGATCCTCCCTGCTCCTGAGAGATTGGCAGCTTTCAGGGTCTCCTGTAATACAGGGAGAAATGCATATGCCAGGTCTCAGGTCTGCAGGCACTTGTAGAGATGACACCAGAAACCGGCCCATTTCTCTTCCCTTCATGTGCTGTGGGTTGAACACACATACATAATCTGAGACACAACGTCGGGTAGGTCTTGTTTGCTCGTCTTTGGAACCCTGCAAATGGTGATGGGCAAGAAGCACAGAGCAGAGGGCCGGTCACAGGTGTTTGTGAGACTCAGGTCTATTCTTACGAAAAGGTTGGGGGAGCCCAGTACAAATCCCCCCAGCTTACCCCTCGTGTGTAAGACCTGCCAAAGGCTGTTGAATGGATCACTTACTATCCCTCTGAATCTGTGAAAACTTCTCCTGAATTTTATTTGTCATAAACTGCCTGTTTGGTCTCCTTTGCAGGCTCCTGAAGACAAAATGCCAAAGAATGCCAGTTGCAAGAATCGTGGTGCTGTTTTCCCATGGCAAAGACTGCCATCTAGACCTACAGACCCCTCAGAGGTGCCCCCCACATTTGTGTAACGTAGAAGGAAACAGAGTTTGCATACCCAGATTCCAACCGACCCCAGCTCCTCATTGCAAAATTCCATACACCCAGAGGAGCCTCACATCTTATACAGTGACCATGCATTTGCCCAAAGTCATTGATTTCCAAATAGCACAAAGAGTAAAAACCAATTTGTCTTATACTTTGTTAAACTCACCTTTAGGCACTTTATTTTACTGTGACATCAATAGTCCTGAGTTCCAGGGGAACGAAAGCCAGAAAGCAAGGAACAGGTTATAAACTCCAAGAGCAAGAGCCCCTGCTGCTACCCAGGAAAGAGCTGGCAGGACGCGGCAGTCCACGTTCTGGGACCATGATTGATATTGACATGAAATACCCCACATTTGTTTTTAGCCAGCAAGCATATGGATGGAGGAAGTTGACTCTGGGGAAGAAACAGCGCTAGAGGAAGGTGAAACTCCTTCTGGAAGTCTTCAGGACAGAAGTGCGGTGCCCACGGGGATGTGTCCCTTGGAAGAAAGACTGTCCGATGATGGAAAGGTGACCTTGAATACTCAGAGCACTTAATTTGTTACTCAAAGTAGCCAGGGAAATTTGTTTAAAAAAATTATGTTTTTTATAGGTTAAGAACTGGGTATCTTCAGACATGTTTTAATGCTAAAAAGGAAACTCAGCAGAATATGATTGGTTGCTTTAACATACTCTAAAGGTGGGGTTTTGACATTAGACAAAGCGCTTTAGCTCATGGTCCTGAGCCAGAGCTCCTGGTAGAGTCTGGGAAGTTACTGGAGAACACGGAGGCTCCCATGGCTCGCGCAGCACCCAGTCTCTGGCCTAGGGTTGTCACCAGTAGAAGTGACACGCAGGCCAGGCATACGGCGCACGCCTTAATCCCAGCACTGGGGAAACAGAAGCAGGAGAATGGAGGCCAGCTGAACTACATAGTGGATTCCAGGTCAGCCTGGTCTAGAGTGAGACCCTACCTCAAAAAAAAAAAAAAAAAAAAAAAAAAAAAAAAAACTAAAGAAAAGAAGAAGAGGAGACACGCAGGTTTGTGACTGTCTTTGTACCCAGGTTGTGTACCACTTTTCCAAAGCTCCGCAAAACCTCAGTGGCAGAAAACCAGCTGTGCCAGCCTCGGCCACCACGCTCCAGGAGCTGGAGACCATGACCAGCGAGAAGGGTGAGGTGGCAAGGGAACCCATTCCTGTTGGCTGTCACTATGAGGGGTGGGCTTTAGTGCCTGTGGATGGAGTTCCTGGAGCTCCCTAGTTTCTGGCCACTTTCTGATGCTCCTATGGGTACCTCTCTGTCAGTGCTGCCAACCTCCAGCTGCCACCCATGCAGAGAGAGCCCAGGCTGGCTCTCCAGGGGCATCATCAGCCCTTTCCTTTCTGCTTACTGGCCTGACTTATTCATCACCTGGATTCATACCCCCTCCCCATACACACCTAGCACCTGCCCCCTTGAGGACCCCGCCTGGAGGAGCTGGGAGCCCCTGCAGTGGCAGGAAGACAACCTCTTTGAGCCGCCATTAGCAATGTGCAGAACATCCTTCCTGCCCCAGGACCTGTCTGGAGCATCGCCCTCTGTGTGGTGCGCCGGTACCCCAACCTGCCAGGCCCTCAACTGGAGGAGATGGAGAAGGGGGCTGTCATCCACCTCTGCCCTGGCTCCTGCCCGCCTCCTGCCTAGGCCTTGTGGCGAGCATTACAGCCTCCCTGCCTCCTGTCTGCCTGACACCATCACAAACCAAAGCTGGGCCTCTGTGGCCCGCACCCTTGACAGAACCTGGCCAACCTCTCACCCAGTGACTGTACCAGCCTGGCCACCCAGCCCTCCCGCTGGACCCTGGCCGCCCACGCAGGCTTTCAACAAGGCCTCCATTGACCTGTCTGTGCCTTTGCAGAGTTTTGCTGGAGTTCCCAGTCCAACTTAAGCTATGCACCTTCTCTTTCTCACGGAACCCTTCCGTCTTTACCATGCTCCCACCACTTCCCCAGGAGCCCAGCGCTCCTCCCCTTCCACCTTTGTCTCCAGGACTATTCTTCTCTTCCTGTGTCCACCTTCCCTGGGGACAAATGCTGCTTCAGGATAGAGGTCTCCTTCTGGTGGGTTGATCGGAGCCACCGCCATATTGGAAGCAAAGTTCAGTGGATACAGATGAATTCGTCCACTGAGCCATTCATGAGTTTCACACACAGTCACTGGCATGTATGCAGGAATCTCATGAGTCAAGAGAGTGTGCTCACACTGGAGTCAGATATGGAAGCTGTGCAGGGGCCCTATTTCAACATGTGTGCACATGGCCTCTGACACACACTCTCTGGCCTCGCAGACCTGTGCACCTCCTACGAAGAGAGCTCTGAAGGCGAGCTTCTGTCTCAGGTCCAAGTCAGCGGCTCTTTCTCCAGTTTCTCGGAGCTGCAGGTAAGTGGGGTTGCACCCAGCAAGGCAGCCTGCCAAGCCCCTGGGAAGGACCTACCCAAGTGGAGGGACCTGAAGGTGGTGGCAGACTCCTGCTCCTCTGTCCCATCGTTTTTTAAAATATATTTTCATTGATTTGCATGGGAGGGAAAATGGGCACACCAGGGCCAGTTGCCACTGCAGACAAACTCCAGACACACGAGCAAACTTTGTGCATCTGGCTTCATGTGGGGAGTTGGACCTGGGCAGGCAGGCTTCGCAAGCAAGTGCCTTTAACCATCTCGTCGCCTCCCCATCCCACCTCTGTCCCTTCTTGACAGCACAGAAGGCTATGATGATGGCCAATGGCTCTCAGCCTCTGAGCACACTCAGCCTTTCAAATAAGCAGAAACACACTTTTCTATAGATGTAAGAGAACCGCATTTGGCCATACCCAAAGACAGAGTCCTTACTTTTCATGACTTTAGAGGCCCACAGGTCAAAGTTTTACTGTATGCTTTTTATCTACAATTCTCGATGAAGATGAAAGGGACCAGAGGCAGACACAGCAGAAACACCTGCCCCCAGTGTGTAGCTGGTGGTCCATTTCAGCACTTCAGTGATTTTTAACAGGAAATGGCACCAGAATAAAAGTTTTCTCCACCGGAGATCTGCAAAGTTATTTATGAGGGAAAGAGAGCTCAGAGGGTAGCTATTAAAGCGCATGCTTGGGGCCTGTAGAGGGTCAGGACGCCTGCCTTGCAAACATGGCCTGGTTTGCCCTGAGCTTGATTCCAGGACACCCACATGCAAAGCTGGACATCTGTGACCTCAGTCCTGAGGGAGGCAGAGAGCGGAGACTCGCTAATCTGACCAGGTTCAGTGAGAGGACTGTGCATCGGGGAATCTCATGGCTGAGTGTTAGGAGGTCATGGATGTCCTCTGGCTCCCACGTGGGCACATGGATCTACACACATGCGCATCCATCATACCATGCACATCACTTTGCATGTATGAGCCCCCAAAATGCTTCCCTCCCCCACAACCCTCCCCTATGTCATTAGCCAGGTGAGGTAGCGGGAAGGCTTTCCTCTGGGCTTCCTGGATTTCCTAGACTCGCCCTAAGGAATCTCTTAGAGCAGCTGTCCACAGCGCTGACAGCTCTTGCAGTTCTGACAGTGGCCACCAGGAGGGCAGTAGTGATACTCTTTGCAGACTGTTCCAGAATCTTCCAGTGAAGCCGTGGACCTCGGGGAAGCTGTGGACCTCCGGGAAGCTGTGGACCTCGGGGAAGCTAGGACTGAGGAGGAAATGTGGGAAAAGCGACACCCCAGCGGCAAGGTGAGTTTGCACAGGGTTCAGCTTTCCCTGAGCGAGTCAGGCATGAGCAGACAGCAGGCTTTCTGAAAGGAGTATCTCCCAGCCTCCAGTCCTCACCTAGAGAGAGCCTCTGCCCAGGGATCTGTCCCAGAGGGTCTTCCGTAGCTCAGCAAGGGGGAGAGGCAGAGTTACTGCACACCCCCCCCCCAGTATTTCCACTACTACTTATGTGAGCAGAGCAGCTATGCAGCTGGAAGCCAGGGTGCCCTCACTCTGGGTTTTTTTTTATATTTTTTTTATTTATTCAGTTGAGAAAGAATGAGAGAAAGAGGCAGACACACAGAAAGAATGGGTGCACCAGGGCCTCCAGCCACTGCAAATGAACTCCAGACACATCCATCACCTTGTGCATCTGGCTTTATGTGGGAACTGGGGAATAGAACTCGGATCCTACTGCTTAGCAGGCAAACGCCTTAACCGCTAAGCCATCTCTCCAGCCCCCTCACTCTGGTTTTGAGGGGAGAGCTCTGGGCTGAGTAGAAGAGCATTTCCGTCCAGGCAAGCAGTTAGGATAGAGAGAGGGAATGTCCCTGGAGTTCACTAAAATGCCCTCTGTAGTGATCAGGGAAGGGAAACTGAGCCTCAGTACTGCTAAGCACTTCTGTGTCAGAACAACTCAGCGAGAGATCTGCAGGAAGTGGGGGTGTCGCTGGTTTGTCCAGCATCTTCCTGCCTGAGTCAGTATCCCAGCCTTAGGAACCCTCCCAGTGTGGATGGCAGAATCCCCAGCTCCCTCTCAGGCCCCTGTCATACTTCATCGTCTGCTCACGCGCCTTCTGTCCATCTGCACAGTAACCCTCTGTGCAATCAGGAGGGCCCTGAAATAATGACCAAAGATCCAGGACAGTAAATACAGAAGCCAGTGGGTAAAGATGGACAGATGGACAGCATTGCATGTGCCCTGCGACACAACACGACGGTGCTCACACCAGTCCCCGCACGCTTGCATCACGCTCAGTGGCCACACTACTAAATAAAAATAGATTCTCAGTTCTACTACAGTCTCCTGTGACCACTATGGAGTTTGTTATCGACTGAAGTATCGTTACTTACCTGGTTTATATAGCTGATTGATTTTTATGATTTCCCCACGTGGAACTTTTTAATAAAATATGTGTGCTTTGTTATTTATGGCAATGAGTTATTCAAACCTTGTATGGGCTTTTCTGGCTGGCTAAGAATTCATCTTCTCCTTGTGATGTGCACACAGCCGGCTTCATTCACCTGGAAGATCTGGGAACAGGGCATTGAGTAGGCTTGGGGCAAGCCTCGGCTCAGACAGCTGTCCACTTGGCCAGCAGATGGTGGAGTGTTGAGTCTCATTGTGTGGCTTTCTCCACAGAGATCTCTTAAGAAGCCAGCATTAGCTTTTATCTCCTTGAACTCCACATTTTCAAGTTGTATTTTGAGTAACTATATGGCTTCATTAACACGAATGTTTTTTCGTGGAATTTTTCACAGGTACTTGAGGAAACCCCCAAATAGAGATTGCTTATGCCAGTGTCTTTCCTTGCGCTGTTATTTACAGGAGCGCTATTTTCTCTCTGAAGGCAAGGCTATTCCTTGTTAAAGTTACAGCCTAGATGTATGCATATGAAGTTACCTGTTTGCTGATTGTTAATTGAAATCAATAGAGTTATGGGTGGGAAGAAAAGAAGAATGTACAAGAGCAGTTTTACATAATAATCATGCAATTTAATGGCCCAGGAGTCCAGCTTCTCTGACCCAATGACCATGGATCCTGCAGACTCAAGGACTGACTCTATCAGTAATTTTATCTTTGCTGGAACAAAGTACCAATCAGAAACAGCTTGGAGAAGAGTTTGTTTGAGTGTGGTCCCAGAGGGGAGAGTGCATCATGTCAGGGGCATCTTCTTATCAGCACGGAGGAAGTAGAGAGAAAACCATGAGCCAGCCAGGCTATGGCACCTCAAGACCTGCCCCCCAGTGACACACTTCCTCTAGAAAGGCAGTTTTACAACTTTCCCATACAGTGCCACCGGCTGGGATTAAGTGTGAGTCTATGGGAACACTTCACACTCAAACCCCCACCCTCACAGAAGGCTGACATTGTGGTACAATCACATCACGTGTGTGTGTGTGTGTGTGTGTGTGTGTGTGTGTGGCAGGTGGGATCTACAGTGCCATGCAGGCAGTGACTTAGAATAGAAGGAGAAAGAACGGACCCATCATAACTGTGCTGTCCATAACGCTTCACCCAGAAACTTTCCTGTTTCCATAAGGTGGAGCGAGTGCTCCTCGACGGCCGCACGATCATCACCTTCCCTAATGGCACCAGGAAAGAGGTCAGCGCCGACAAGAAGACAACCCTTGTCAGGTTTTTTAATGGTGACGTGAAGAAGATCAAGCCAGACCAGAGAGTGGTTCGTCCATGGAACACTTGTTTTCTTTTACAAGTTATTCCCTAGGGGCTGGAGGATGGGAGTGAGGGGTGGGGAAGGGCAGAACCCACGCCCTTCTGTTAGTGGGATCATCTGCCTCCATGGTGCAGTGGGGCAACCGAGCATCTTTGTGGATTCAGACCTCAGATTTCCACGCCAGTGTGTGATGTGGAATTGTGATTGTGCTTAGCAATCAATTGCTTTAATCCTTTATGGTTCATTAATACCTAACTTGAAAGATGGTTACAAACATCAAATGACTTTGTGTTAACTACCACCCTGACTACAATACTTCCCAGAAACACAGTAGTGAATGCATAGTGAGTAGACACAAATCATTACTATTCCAATAAAGTGAGGCTAACTCAGAAAGCAGTCTCTCCGCGAGAGGTCAGGTAGACCAGATGGCTGTTACTGTCCTTCAGTCTCAATTCTCACACGAGTGGGGAAGAAGGTGCACACACCCTGAATCCACACAGCACACAGCACGGTGGAACAGAAGCTTGGACTTGGGAACCACAAGGTGGGAACTATACCTTCACCACTGCGGGAAGTCTACCTCCACCACCATGGGAACTAACTTCCCAGATGAAGTCCAGATCCACCAAGTGAGCACCCGTCCCCCAGCGCCCACACACCAATGCCGTCTCCTGGTGCTTACAGATCTACTACTACGCAGATGCTCAAACGACGCACACCATCTACCCCAACGGTGTGGAAACCGTGCAGTTTCCTAACAAGTGGACGGGTGAGTGATGTCGCCCTTCGCGTCCTGCATGTGCTGTGGAAAGTCCTAGGTAGGGGCTGTCGGGTGCGGCCAATATCCAGCCCGGGGAAGTTCTCTGAGGCAATCAGGAGCAGATAATTAAGAGGCTTAAACTGCTTAATGAAACGAGCGTTTCTCTTGAATCCTTTCAAAGCACAACGGGCTGGTGCTTCTGTGCAGGTCTGCGAGCCCTCGAGGCCCAGAGCACCTCCCCTAGCAACCTCAGGTCCCAGTGAGTGGGTTAGTATTGCCACTCTCTGTCCTGTATTGGCCTATCCCAGGGACAAGAACGCCAGATAAATAGCTTGTTACTGTCTGCAGTGTGGTCAACCTTGCTGTCCTTTCCGGAAGTCCTAGCTGGATTCTGAAAGGCCAAATTCCCTTGATAGACTTGGGAGTCTTCAGGCTTGGAGACAGGTTCAGCAAGTATGTGTGTGTCGTGAGAGGACCTGGGGCTTCCTCTCCAAAGAATGGGGGCAATAACCAGGCTAGGGTCACATATTTACGGTGGAGTTGTAGGATCCTGGCTGTATTTTTCCTTCTATTTGAATTTTGTTGGTTTAATTTTTCATGTCGATAAGTATATGCATTGTATTCGGAATACATGGTCCTCATGGACCCTATTGCGTGTAAATTTCATTACTTGTCAACATCCTGGCTCTGTGTATACGCGAGAAGAATGTATGTGCTTTGATTACTAGGCCTTCTGCAGTGCTTAGCTTAAATTTTTTCCATAAAAACTTTTATCTGTTTGTATTAATATAATTTCAGACTTACAGAAAGACTCGGGAATGTACCGAGAACCTCTTTGCACGAGAGCCAATTCACCATTTTTACGCTTTTGCCCCATTTCCTCCATCACTCTTATCTCTCTCTTCCTCCCCTCTTAGTGAGAAATGTCACTAATTTTCTAACCCCTTGGGAGACAAGCTGCATATTATCATGTCCTTCTGGCTCCTCTTCTCCCTTCTGATTCAGTCAGCCTACTGGGTCAGGGGCCACTCGTTACCTTAGCGCACGAGTCAGCAAAAACCTCATCTCCAAGGAGGGCACATTCCCAGGTGCCGAGGGTTACCACCCCTGAATTTGAAAGGGGGACCCAGTTCAGTCCCAAGTTGTGCTGTGCTTAGTTCTGTGTGTTCACGTAGGTTCTTCTGAAACTGGAAAATCCATAGCCATTAGCTTGCTCATGAGCCATTCTTGGAGGTTTCTCCCTCTGGCCTGCTGGGTGCATGCTTGTGATCCCAGTACCAGGGAGGTGGAGACAGGAAACTCCCTGGGGCTCACTGGGCAGCTTGTCTGGCCAAATGGGTGAGCTCCAGGTTCAGTGAGAAACCCTAACTCAAAAAATATAAGGTGGAGGCAATACCTATGGCCTCCACCAACACAAACACACACACACACACACACACTCTCTCTCTCTCTCTGTTTCTCCCTCCCTCTCTCTCTTCCAAAATACACACAAATAAAAATATTTTAAAAATATAAAGACATTGGTAAGCCAGTCTATTGATATTAGGAAGGAAAGGTAAGCAAAAAAGCAAAGATTGGCAACATATGGAAATGATGACAGGGACGTGATAGGGCAGGACCTTCAGGACCAGAGAGGACAAGTAGAAATCAGCCACTCAAGAGCCAGGCGTAGGGGCTGGAGAGAGGGCTCACTAGTTAAAAGCACTTGCTTGAAAGCCTGATGGCCTGGGTTGCCCAGTACCCACATAAAGTTTGGTGCACAACACTGCATACGCATCTGGAGTTTGTTTACAGTAGCAAGAGAACCTGGGAAATCCATACTCTCTTTTTTTCTCATTCCCATTCTCTCTCTCTCAAGTAAAAATAAGAATACTTTTGTTTAGAAAAGAGCAAGTGTGAGGGCTCATACCAGTAACCCCAGCACTTGTGAGGCTGAGGCAGGAGGATCACTGTGAGTTTGAGGTCAGCCTGGATTACAGAGTGAGTTCCGGTTCAGCCTGGGCTAGAATGAGATCATGCTTCAGAAAAAAAAGGCTAGATTATTCTTTCTGGAGCATGTCTTAGTCTCTTCATGCTGCTAAAACCATAAGCCAAATAGTGGCAAAGAGAAATTGGCCCCTATGTTCTGGAGAATGGACACCATGAGCTAGGATCAGCAGGCTCTCTGTCTGGTGATCTCTGCTTCTGCTTCACACAAGAGCTCTCACCGCAGTGCCTCCACGGGCCCCCTTATAGGGGGCACCAGTCCTGTTCTGAGAGTCCTTCTTCAAGATCTAGTCACCAACCAAAGCCCCCACCTCACACCAGCACCTTGGGGTGTAGCTTTCAGCACCTGAACTTTAGAGGGGACATATTCATGGTAAAGTAAATCACCATGAAATGGATTTGACAGCTAGGTGACATAGAGGAATGTCATAGTTTAGGAATATGCATTTACTAAAGATGGGGGTGTATGTGGCTTATGTCCTGGTTGAATGGTGAAACATAGCAGGTGTGCCCAGGAGGATCTTAAAGGGTTGTGTTTTTCTTAATCATTTTTATATGTCATTCAAGTCCTTGAACTTTAGGTGAGTAGAGTTGCCAGATTTCACAAACAAGTTTCAAAACTTTTATTTAAATCTACATATCAGATAGTCAGGAAATAATTTTTAAAAGTATGTTTCATACAACACTTGGAACATATGGGTATTCCTGAACTTATGAGTATAGCCCATGCATTTAAAAAAAATTATTCCTGCAGAAAAATTCTACCCTGATGGCTCCAAGGAAACCGTATTTCCAGATGGGACAATGAAACGGCTCAAGGACGGGTGTGAGGAAACTTCCTTTCCTGATGGGACCACCGTGACCCTGAAGAGGTACCCCTTGTCAGAGGGGAAGAGCTGAGATTCCCCAGGGCTCTGTTGGGTGATCGATAATTTAGTTATAGCCATTTGTATATTTTTTACAAAAGTTTATTGATTTAAATATAAAAGTAGAAAACCATGTCATTGGGCTTAGGACTCTTGTCACCTTGATCTGAATCCTTTATAGAGATCTCAAGGACTGTGCCACATAGCAACACTGAGTGAGAGAATGCTGGGTGATGGCGGCCCACAGGGTACATCGTCAAGCAGTGTCATGCTCATTGGTGTCGAGACCATCTAATGCCATGTCTTGGAATGTGTCACCATTGTTAGGTGACACAGGGCTGTGTTGAACCCCCTAAAGCGGCCATGCTGGAGACATAGTAATGAGAAAGGGACAGTCTCCAGCCTCTGAGACCTCAAACCATGCTGTGCAGAAGCCCGAGTCTGCGCAGAAGCTCATGTTAGCAAGAGTCCAAGATGCATGGGGATGTAACCACTGCTGCCTACTGCTGATGTGTGAGAGAGCAAAGTCTACCTTTGTCTAAGTGAGAGTCTGCAAACTCACCTCAGATCAGACCTTCCCCAGAGTCCACCTCGTGTCCTTATGATCATGGTGTTCCCCGGGCCTGTCGCCTCCCTGACCTTGACCTCTGCAGCTCCTCCCGTTCAGCTGCCCGTGTGCCCATAGTCCCTCTCCTGGTCTCTCACTGTACCATCTCCCTGGTATCAGTCAGCAAGGTCCTCACCACCCAGGGGGCACTGTCTGCTGAGTTCATGGCACTCTCTGAGCAACCCTGCTGTCTCCATATACCCCATCTCAGGTTGTGAACTCACCCTAGGTGCTCACAGCCCATCCCCTCACTGCCAGGTGCCCAGGCTTCACCATCCTGGGCTTCTTCAGTGTGTTGAGTCCTGTTCGCCTTCCTGGCATGAGCCCTGCATAGCTGAGTCCCCTTCCCCTGGGTCTGAACGGGGAATCTAGTTCTATCCTGGTGTCACCTATCTGCACTTGCTCTAGAGTCACAAAGCTGGCTTCAACGGAGTCTCACCAGAGCCTTTCCCTCTACTAGGAATGGGGACAAAACAATCATATTCAGCAACGGGCAGAGAGAGATCCATACCGCACAGTTCAAGAGGAGGGAATTCCCCGACGGCACTTCCAAGACTGTGTACTGCAATGGCTGCCAGGAGACCAAGTATGCCTCGGGGAGGGTCAGGGTCAAAGACGAGAGTGGGAACATCATCCTGGACTGGAAGTAGAACAGCTGTCTGTCTAGACACTGGGCACTACCCTCCATCTACACTTTTTGCTAAAAAAGAGACAAAAACCAAGAATCTATGTGCTGCCTCGGATCATCTTGGAGGTCCCCAAACTAGGCATACCAAGTCATCTAGGAAGCGTAAAGAGAAAGACCTTCCAGTCCCAGTTTGGGGAAAGTGGTCAGCCCAGCACTAGCCAGGCAGGAGGCTCACAAAAGCACAACTTCCGCTGTGTTTTGGAAGCCATCTGCCCAGAACAGTCAGTCCTGACACATTCTGGGGCTAAAAACGGGGGATAAAGCTGGACTCCGCCAGGCAGGGAATCACCAGTTAACTCCAGGGACCAGCAGTGAACTTGGTTCTGCTCAGCCTGAGCCTCCAGAGCCACGTGAGTCCAGCCTGACAGTGCCTCCGTAATCCTACCCACACTCACGTCCCCCACATGGGCTTGTGTGTTTGACCATGTGGCCCCAAGACGGTGGCACCGTTTGAGGGGGCTGGTAGAGAAGGGTTGCTGGGGTATAAGCCAGGCCTGGCTTTGGTCTAGCTTTCTCTGCTTGAAGGGTCGGGGCTGTGCACTTCCATTGCCATGGATTCTGCCACAGCGGCCGATGGCCCCTGAAACTGTGAGCCAGAGTGAATCCTTCCTCCCTTGCACTGCTGAGCCAGGTATTATTAGACAAGGGGAAGGCAGCCATTTCCTAGCTGCCCCCAGGCTTGGTGAATTTCCAGACTGTTTATTTTAATAAGATCTGTCTCTTTTGATGGTACAACTATAATTTGAACGTTCATGCCTGAAGGTATCCCACAGGTCCTTGACGGTTTTTTACTAACTTTCAGTCTTTTTTTCTTTTGTTTGAGTGGGATCACTTCAACATATCGATTTCAGGACTTCACTTCTTACACAAAATATGCTCCTAAATGTTCACTGTGTCATTTGTGCTCTTCCGTTTGAGGAGCTTGGTTTTGGTTGTTCAAGGTAGGGCATCACTCTGGCCCAGGCTGACCTGGAACTCAAGGTGATCCTCCTGCCTCTGCCTCCTCAGGGCTGGGACTAAAGGTGTGGGCCACCACGCCTGGATAGCTATAGGATTTCTATCTGGTTCTTTTTAATGGTTCTACTATTGTTTTTATTTTTGGCCTGTGTGTGTAGCATGTGTGGTGTGGTATGTGTAGTGAGTGGTATAGACACGTGTGTGTCTGTGTATGTGCGTGCGTGTATGCAAGCATGTGTGCATGCCCCATGCACCCATGTGGTGTAGTATGTGTAGTGTGTAGTATAGACATGTGTATGTGCGTGTGTATGTGCATATGTGTGTGGTGTGTGCGTGTGTCTGTGTGTGTGCATGTGTGTGTGCAGTGTGTGCGTGTGTCTGTGTGTGAGCATGTGTATGTCTGTGTGTATATGTGTGTGTCTGTATGTGTGCATGTGCGTGTCTGTGTATGTGTGTGCATGTGTGTGTGTGTCTGTGTGTCTGTGTGTGCATGCCCCATGCACCCATGTGTCCTCCTCTATTGCTCCTCTGCTGAACCTGAGCTGCTGTTTTCAGTCAGACAGGCTGAGCAGCAAGCCCATGACCTGAACCCAGGTCCTCCTTGTGTGTGCAAGCACTTTACCTACTGAGTCATCTTCCTGGCCTCTCTTTGAGCTTCTTCCAGTGATTACATGCATTTTCTGGTGCTTTCCACATCTAGCCTCCTTTGGAGGCATCAGCTCCCATCCCTTTGTTATCTGGGTAGGCTTGGCCTGTGACGGGATAGACCATTCTTCTCCCTCCAGCAGACGGGCTTTGGCTGGTTAGAGGTCTCCTCCTGCTATGTCTCTGGGCTTGTAGGAGTGCTACTGGAACCATAGCAGCGCTGTGTCAAATGGCTGCTGTTGGGTCTGCAGTAGAGACTGCAGTTCATAGATCTATTACCAGGGACCAAAGGGGGGGTGTGAGTCCTACTTGGTCACTGGGGGGATATGACTATCTTCAGGAGCTTGATCCACAGGACTGACACTGAAGTGAAGATCATCTTGTGGCCAAGATGGTGTTCAGAGGTTATGAACAGATAAGTTTCCCAGTGGATTTCTGGGTTGACAAGCCTGGTTTCAGACTACAGTTGAGAAGGGTTAGAGATAATTTATAAGGTCATTCCAAGATCTCCAAGATCAAAGTGGCCAGTGAGCCTTCGAGGACACTGTTCGGTGTGTCTCCTCCAAGTGCACAACACTGTTCTAAGTCAGCCATTGAGGTGGGGGCTGAAATCCTGAGCCACTAGCACAAGTGTGCAGCTCGGCAACCAGATATGTCAATTCCTAACCAGCCCTGGCCTAGGCAAAACCATCAGATCACAGCCAGCAGGGACTGGAACTGAGCCCAAGGTCTGCTGTGGAGGCAAGTTCAGCAATCACCGCCCGGTACGACTGGAAGGTGAGACTCTTCACAGTCCCCATGTGAGGACTGGTCTTGGGCCGCAGCACGAGGGGCTGGGGCTGATCAACAGGACCCTTTCAGGGGCTTCTGTGGATGTCCCTGCAGCACACAGGCAAGTCGAGACATTGTGCTGTCAGGAACGCTTCTTCAACAAGTTGCACCCAAGACAAGCAGGCTGAAACCAGGACAGGACCCCTCAGCATCTGCTGAAAGATGGAGCCCCACATGCCTGCAAGGACCCTCTGGTCCTTGTATAAGCGGGCAATCTGAGCCTGCATGTGGAGGCCCTGAGGTTGGGTTGCAGGATAATTGTCAGGTCCATTACTAACACTTCTGGCATTGTTGGGACGAAGCACCCAACCAAAAGCAGCTGATGGGAGGAAAGTTTTATCTTGGCTTACAGTCTTGAGGGAAAGACTCATGACAGCAGGGGAAAGCATGGCATGAGCAGAGGCTGGACATCACCTCTGACACAGCAGGTGGACAACAGCAGCAAGAGAGTAAGCTGAGCTCTAGCAAGGAGGGGCTGGATATGACCCCCCTAAAACCACCCTCCAAAGCTCACTTCCTCCAGCAAGTCTCCACCTCCTAAATTTCCACCAGCTGGGAACCAAGCATTCTGAACACATGAGTTTCTGGGGAACATCTGATTTAAACCACCACAGTCAGTCTGCCTCCTGAGGCCCAGTGTGCACCATTCTGCCTGACCTTCTTGCACTGGTGATGGCCACAGGCTCACGGCTAGATGGAACTGTGGCCAAACCCTTTGGGGGAGCAAGGCTGCTTCTGGGTCCAGAACAGGGAGCCCAGTCAGTGTGTCTGACCCCTGGTCATGAGTTCTACCTCCTGGGCCTTGGGCTCCTTCAGTGCCCCATACATACTTCCTGTGAGTCCTCAGGTCTTGCAAAGGTGCTCTTGTCCTTAGGTGGCTAAAAAATTGTTGGGGGCACATGAGGAGAGAGCTCATAACCCACCATCTTGCTGCTGCTGTGTGCGCATGTGTGTAGACTCATGCATGTGGGCAGGTATGCCTGCACATGGGTGTGCATGCATGTGGAGGTTAGAAGTCAAGGTCAAGTGTCTTCCTCAGTGAGTCTCCACCTTACTTTTGGAGACACAGTGTCACACTGAACCTGGAGTCACACATCTGGCTATAGACTCACAAGCTGTAGGAATCGTGTCTTGCGCTTCCCAGCTCTGGGATCACAGATGTGTGCTGTCACACCCAGCTTTTATGTAAGTGTCGGGAGTCCTAACTCATGTCCTCATGCTCCTGTGGACCCAGATGTGGGTCTATGTATTACTTAGGGAGTTGTTGTGCACATCAACTCCCTGTTTATCCACGGAGCTGTGAGGACAGAGTCTTGGGACAGCGGTGAGCTGATGAGAGGAAGAACTCTCAGGAGGCAGGTGCAGTGAACAGATCATTTATTGGGTTAAGGAAGATGGCTTTTATTTAGAAGGAAGAGGCAGGGGCATAGGCGGCGAGGGGATTGGTGGATGTCTCATGAAAGAATTGGCAGGGGCCAGTAACCCATGCCTGGTTTGCATAGATAAGTTGGGGGACCTTTTCAGCCCCAGATGGTAGAAGTTACATGACTTTAGGCGTGTAACAGATGGCAGTGGCTGTAGAGGAGCTGTGACCTTCAAACGTTCTCATTGTCTAGGCTTGTTATTACCTTAGAGCTGAATTATGTGAACTCCAATAAACTTGGGCCTTGAATTGCCTGGACTTATCAGGGCTTGCTGGGGCCCGCCAGATGGCTCAAGGTTGAGGAGGAAAGGAGACAACCAAACTCCTGCCGGTCCCAGGATGAGATAATCAGGGTTTCAGGCCAGTCTCAACTTTCCTTTAACCCTGTGTCTTCTGTGCCTCTCAGTAGGGTCCCACACTCTCTTGCTGACCATTAAAAACACTTTTATTGTGGTAAAATGCACATGGAATTTGCCATAACTTAGGATGTTCACAGGGCTATGTGACTATCACCACTGTCTAGTTCCATCACCCCAAAAGGAGCACCTCTACTCACTGTCAGCCCCTCACCACACCTGCTTTCCATGGGCCTACCTGTGGGCATTTCATACCCATGGAACCTGAGGTACGTAGCCCCTGTGGCTGCCTTCGCTCAGCACAGTGTGTTGGAGGTGACCGACGGGAGCCTGCGCCTTGGCCTTCTTCTGATGCCCTTTCATCTGTCAGGATGATAACATCTCTGGGCTTGGAAGGTTCTGATGTCACATGCCAACAGGAGACACTTTTCCACATGGCTGATGGATGTCCCAGTGGGGAGCTATTTGGTTAAGGTCTGATTTAGCACCCAAGATCTATAAACAAGAGTCATTTGGGTCTTGGGTAACTAATCACACTCTAAATGACTTTACATCTGTGAAATGATTCCGTCAAACAGTGGTTGGCTGAAAATGAATACATGGCCACTATTGCCCTAAACGGGGCATCTCTGTCACCCCTCCAAAGCTTAGGAAACACCGCAGAAGACGAGCCAGAAAGAAGGTAAAAGCTGGAGGAGGGGGAGAAGAGCTGTAACATGCCAACTTTTGGACATACTGTGCCTACTGCACTCATGAGCTCACAGCAGCTGTGAGTATCTGCCCAAGATGTGGCCAAGAGTGGGCCCATCAGTATCCCATCATGCACTGGAGAGGGGCTGGTGAGGCCCACTCCTCCGGGGGAGTCATTGCAGTTAATAACCATCGCTGGGGGCAAGGAGACGATTGTCTTCGGAATTTCTTTAGGGTTTCTTCTAAGTGTGCTCTAGTTAATAACCCCCACACATGCTGATGCAAGCAACCCTGAGCTCATTGGGTCACCAAAAAAGTCAAAAGCCCAAAAAGACAGGAAAGTGGGGAGAGAGAGACTAGTTGGGAAGAGGAGAGGGTTGCAGTGGGGGTGAGATAAGACCAAAGAGGGTAATGGGGTGAATGTGATGTATGGAGTTGTCAAAAAATGAATTTAAAAAATTAAAGCAAACATATACTTCCTGGCCCTTTTTGTACAGTTTACACCTAACAATTTCTTAAAACTCTTTTAAGACTCTTTTTGCTTGAGTGGAAACGAGTGCACAGTGTGGTTGTAAGAAAGCAGGTACTGAGGGCGACTGTCACATGCACTGTTTGGGTTGCAGTGTGCTTAACTGCTGCACTTCTCTGCTCCCAGAGACATGGCTTGGCCTATTGCTTTCTTTGGGAAAAGCTTGACTTTCACAAATTCATCTCACCCCTGGGTTTTATTTTTTGCCACTTGAGAACTGTTTATTCGTTAGTTTCTGGAGCTCTTGGATGATTCTTTTGACATTTAATCCGTTTCTGGAAGCCCCAAAAGTCGCCTCATTGAAAGGGAATATCAGAACAAAGTTGCCTGCGTGGGCATCGGGTGCCTTGCCCATGTCTGGGAGGATGCCTGCAGAGCCCTTGGTCTTCCGGGACTGCCACGGAGCCAGCGGGGAGTACAGGGAGCACGTCTTGTGTGGCGTGTGCCAGGCCTTGACCCTGGCCTTGCTCCTGGCCGCCTCTCTGGCCGGCAGAAGTAAGTCCTTCTGTCTGTTCATCATCTCTCTCAGCCGGGAGGTCCTTGTGTGCTTGGGACACGGTCCTGCGGCCCTGTCCACGGCAAGATCGTTCTTGCTGCATGTCCTGTCCCTGAAGCGCAGGAGGGATGCACAGGGAAGAGGGCGAGGAGGTGGGCAGAGCGCCCGTGGGTTGCTCTGGGCACAGGAGCGCCTGGCATTTTGAGTGGCAGCCCGGCTGTACTTTTTCTCTTCGTTCTTTAGGCCGTTTAAGTAAATGAGCTCAATGATGTCGTGGACAAGGCTTCTCTTGACCGACTCGTCAGTGGAGCAGTCTGAGGACAAGGCAGGACTGTAGTTGACTTCCAAGAGCCATGGCTTCAGCTTGTCGTCGATCAGAATGTCGAACCCAAAGAGCTCGAAGCAGTTGGTGGCGAAGGGGACTGAGGGAGCCACGGCGAGGACCGTGAGGATGACCATGCGGTTGATCTTCTGCCACAGCAACAGGTCGTCCACATCCCCGTTGCGCAGGTAGGAGAAGAACCTGCTGAGGGTCCACTTGCAGCCCTGGCCGACCACCTCCTTGATCTTCTTGTACGAGGCCCCCGTCTTGTTGATGCTGCTGTTGGTGAGGTGGGAGTAATAGTCCTGCAGGTTCCTGAGGTCGAACTTCTCGGTCGCGAAGCGCACCAGCCCCTCCCGGTACATGTAAATGGTCAGGGGCCTGAAGCCGGTGACGCACACGTAGATGCGGAGGTCGCATTTGTACCTCCCCACGAGTAAGGGGTTGCAGATGTACTTCTGCACCACGTACGTGTCCTTGAAGATGAGATCCCGAATGTCACTGAATATTATGATTCCTCTCCCGCGGGACAGTTCTGCTGGCTTGCAGATCCAGTAGCTGGGCTTGGTGCCCAGCACCTGCTTCTCTTTGAAGTACTCAGCCACGAACTTGGTGTAGTCGTTGGGCAAGACGAATGTCAGGGGTGTGAATTCGTAGAGGGCCGAGCCGTATATCCTCCTCATGTGTGCCAGGTTCTTGGCCAGGTGGTCCTTCCTGGTGAGCGTGGTGGTCCCCGGGTGGTGGTTGAGCCTCTGCCAGGGCTTGACATTGATGTGCTCGGCCATCCTGAAGGCGGAGCTCCTCCAGTACAGGTTCCAGTCCTCCCCATCCTGCTGCTGCTCGTCAAATTTGTCCCAGCCGCGCTCCAGCAGGACGCTCTGCACGACCCTCGGGGTGCTGTTGTCCACACGGAACACCAGCGGCCTCAAGGCCGCCCCGGCCGCCTCATCCTCTCCCCTCACACACATTTTTTTCCTCTAAGGATTGATCATCAAGACAGGTTAGAGTCTACGCCTCCCCCCTCCAGAAACCCACCTGCACTCACTGCTTAGGGGCCTGCCGTTGTCCACTTACCCTCATACTAGGTCCCACGGGTGACAGGTTACGAGAGTTCACAGACACAGCATCCAAACTCTGCAGGACAGATGGTCACCATTGGTCCACCCCTGTGGTCAATCCTGTTGGTATAAAAAGTGAGTGTAATTAGGAATGAAACGCGAATGTCAAGGTTTTCATCGAGAAGTGAATTCTAACATATTAAAAGAAGCTTGAAACCACGCTATGTGTTTCATAAGAGTTTTCTCAGGCTAAAGAAGTCCAGGACCACAGGCAAGACATCCTGTGGCTCTCCGGTACCTGCCTTAGTGTCTGAAGCCCCTCGACATGTCAAGGCCTCGGGGGAATGGGGTTGTTTCAGGACATTAATCAGGCTCTTCAAAAGGGCCAAGTTTGGCCAATTTGTGTTTTGGACAATATTGGTATTCTTTAGTGCATAATTTTGGGCTCAGCAGTTTACTTGTTTACTACATAACTTATCATACAATGACATAAATAACCCACTGGGTAGAAATTCTGTGGTTATTTCAGAGTTCCTGGTGGTGTAAAAAAGTAGTTTCCAACAGGTGTAACGTCAGTGAAATGTTTGTGCATGTATACAAATGTGTCTCGTGTGCTGTAGATATGCATGTCCGTGTGTGTGATGTTCATATGTATGGGTACACGTGTGGGAGGAGAGTGCATATGCATGTGTTTGTGTGTGCACACGGAGGCCAGTGGTGGGCATCTGGTGTCTTCCTCAAGTTCTTGCCACCTCATGATGTCACTGATTGAGCCAGGCTAGGTAGTCAGCTCGGCCCGGGGATCTGCCTCTCCACGGCAGGGACGCACACTACCACCCCTGGCACTCACCTGGGTACTGGGGGTCTGACCATGCCTGGAATGGATGGTGATCTCTTGAGGCCGAGAGTGTCCATGGGGCGGGGGTGAGAAGGAGAGAGGGAGAGAAGGAAGTGAGGGAGGGAGGGAGGCAGGAAAGGTGAGTCACCTGACTGGCTCGCCTACCTTTCCCTCCTGCTCTGAACCTGGGAGAGTGTTCGAAGGGAATGGAGACCTTGTGTTTTCAAATGTGATGCCACCGTTGCCCGTGGTTGCGCTGAGACCGTATGAGCGGATCGAGCGGATGGTGCCTCCACAAGATCTGTGAACAGAGCAGAGATAACACAACGATGTGTACATTCACAGCGCTGGTGTTACTTCAACAAAATCCAATCTTTGGGCTGGGAGATGGCTCAGCAGTTAAAGGTGCTTGCTTGCAAAGCCTGAGGGCCAGGGTTCAATTCCATTCCCCAGCACCCACGTAAAGCCATGTGCACAAAGCAGCACATTGTCTGGAGTTCATTTACAGTGGCACTAGGCCCTGGCATATCCAATCTCCTCTCTCTCTCTCTCTCTCTCTCTTTCTCTCTCATAAATAAATCATGTTTTTAAATCCAACTCTTATAATTCATACTGATGTTTTCCAACTGAGTTTAAGGACATTTAAGAGCGCTTTAAACCCTGTACATACTTTGCATGGTGTGCTTGCTGTGTACATTATATATGGTGTATACACTGTATATAGAAGGAGATCCATAGTCAAATAATTATGGATGTGGATTAAACTTAAAAATGCTTCACCTTGGCAGGAAGTGTGAACTTGTGTAGAATGGACAAACTCTGGGATTGCCCCACCCACCCCACCACAGTGCTTTTCTTTCTATCTTTAAGAAATGGGCCATGTTTCCTGAACTCATTTGGTCATAAGCACCATGGAAGCTAAGGTTTATAAACTAGTGTGGGGAACAGGGACTCGGCAAACCAAATAAGATTATATCCACCTTTTTCTTCTCCACCTTCCAACCCCAGCCTTGAGAAAAATATGTCATAGGTTTAAAGAGTAGCCGGAGCCATGTTCCACCTTGGGGTGTGCTGTGGGTGACAGACTGGCTTCTCCAGGTTCTGCAAGTCCACAAACCCCAGTGACCGAGACTCCCTGCCAGAGCTCCTCGTGAGAGGTGAAGGAGATTGGAGTTTACATTTTCAGGGGCTGCTGACAGACACCGTGCGATGCACCTGGGATTGCACTTCAATGAAGTTTCTGTTCTCTTACTAAAATACCAGAGAGAGGCGAAGCTTCCTCTCCGGTTCAGTCTTCCTGTAAAGTCCCATAGCTTCCTCAATTTCTTTGACCCTGCCTCTTTCGGGTTGTAATGCTGACCACTGTCAAAGTCTGATTAAGGAAAATGTTGCAAGTATTGTAGCAATTAATAGTGGATACTTAGGGACACTTGGGCCCTGGTGCCAACAGGGGTAGGGCCTGTCCACTGGCTGTGAATTGGACTGTGGCCTGGGCCATGATATGAGATACGATGTGAACTGTGGTGCGTGTGGTACGGTGCGGGCCGTGATGCTGGCTATCATGTCCACCATGGAATGAGCCGTGGAATAGGCTAGGATGTGTTCTATAGTAGAGAAGGTAATAGTGTGAAACGTTGCTGTTGAACTATGGTGTGACCCATGGTAGGGTTCGGTGTGGGCCTGATGTGTGTTGTGACGGGGGCTGTGCTCAATGTAGAGCCATGATGCTGGCCTGAGGTATAAGCTGTGTAGGCTGCGGTGTGGACCGCGTGGGTTTCGGAGTGAGCTGTGGCATAGGGAGGCACGATGCAGGCTAGGCTCTAAGCCACGCTGCTGGTACTAGTGTAAGCCAACATGTGCGGGCTATGCCATTAACCATGGCGTGGGCTCTGATGTAGGCCGCATGAGCCATAGTGGGAGAGCCTTGGATAACATGGAGATTTTCATGCTAGCTTGCTTTCTTCCCTGCTCAGAGCCAAGGGAGGGACTTCACCGTGCCCGAGAGGGAGGAGGGTAGTGTGACCCTGCTCATGCCCACGGCAGGAATCGTCCAGTTATCGACATAGTTTCTACTCTAAATAGGATACCAATTGCTACTTCAATTACTATACACTCATGTTCCTTTCTATACCACGTGATCAGTGCAGAAGAGAGAAACTGCTCGTAAAGGGACAGCCGTGCTATGCAGTAACAGAAGCAGCTTGTTTCTTCTGAAGGAACTGCCCGTGTGCAGCTCACCTTCCAGAAAGATCACCTCTGAGGCCCTGGCATACACACAGGGCCGGGAGCCCGGCAGGTCTGTGCCCCAGGCAGCTGCCACCTCTCATTTGTGTCCTACGTGAGAGAGTTCAGCTGGCCACGAGGCAGGTTTGCCACCGTGGGAACAGCCTGGGAGGAAGCAGGGCTGGCAGCAGAGGGCTTCTGCTGGGGCAGCCGGCTCTCCGTGAGCCCTCTTCACACCACCGCTGCTTCCTGAAGGAAAGCTGCTCCGGCCGAGGACAGGAGGTTTGGGAAGCCTACCTCTTACTTCCCTGGGGGTTTCTCTTCCCCCTTCCCCTTCCTCCCTGCCATTGGACTAAAGCGTTAGATGCTATTGCGGTCAGCTCCACGTGGCTGGGGTGAACATCCAGACAGGCGCAATTTATGGGAGGAAGAGGTTTATTTCAGCTTATAGATCCAGGGGGAATTTCCATCTGTGGCGGAAGAAGCTGGCTCTCATTCATAACTCCAAGCAGAGAGAAAAACTGCAGCAAGCAAAACACCAGCACCAACACGTGCGCGCTTACACCCACCCACCCACCCACCCCACCCCCCCCCACACACACACACCAAAAAGCAGCAACAGGAAACTGCAACAAGAAGGACTCAGAGCTCAAAACTTCTCTGTATACCTTGGGCTGGAATTCAGATCTGCACCAGGACTCGCCCCCAGCGACACCTCCTCCAGCCAGGCAGCTGGAAATCCAAGTAATAAAGGTTTATTAAAAACTTAGATAAAACACCTGAGTCTATGGGGCACATACATTCAAACTACCACAGATGCAAAGGCTGGAAAAGCCTCTCGAGGAGCCTGAAATGTGCAGGTGTGCTGTACCTTTACCGAGAACTTGCATCATGGGCTATGTGGGCACCCCCATAGAACTAGACCAGGAATGCCACCAGATGACTCAGAGCAGGATCCCAGGAAACACAGTATCTGTGAACAGCCTTTCCTCAGGAAGAGACCAGAAACCAGGGAGCCCTGCACTGTCTTTATGGAGATTAGAATGGCCTGCCCACGGCACAAGTGCTCTCGTTAGTAGAAATTGTACCAGCAAAGTTTCCTAGGAAACTGCTGAGCATGGGGTTTGCCTGGTTTTGATGCAATCAGAGGCTGACAGCCCGAGCAGCCTGGCCTTCCCTGTGCAAGCACGGAGGAACAAGGTCTAGCCTGTGCTCACAAGGTACAGGGAAGTCCAGGACAGAACATGTCATGGGGTAAAGCAGCATCTTACACCTTATGTAATCATGAAGAAAATGGCCTTTTATTTCATATGACAAGTTCCAGTACAGCCATCTCAGCTCTGACACAGTGGAGCTGGGTGGGATGAGGGGCGCTTAGCCCTGTGACCTTATGCCAGGTTCCACGCTGGGCTGGGCTGTCCACCGGGTTCCTCTGGAAGCAGAGCAGTGAGCTACAGGACCCACCTCGCTGGTGCTGGCTCAGTGCAGCAGGAGAAAGGAAACAGGCGCAGAGTGGCCCTCCAGGAGTCCAGGGGTCTCTGTGAATTCCCTCTCCACCCTCTTCACATCTGGGGCCCAATGTTGGCTTGAAATGGGGCCATTTTGGTGCCTTGCCCATTGCAATGTGAGGCCAGGCTGCCTTCTCACCCCATGTTCCGGCACCAGGGGCCTGTTTGTGGACGAGTGCCAGCAGAGGATGTGGAAGATGGAATGTCTTTCCCGCAAATTATAGAGTCAAACATCTGTACTTTTCCCATATCGACCATGGGTACATAGTCCCAAGCACAAGTCCTATGCATGAGTCTTACCACTGCTGTCTGCCCACTGCTCACGTCTGCCCGTGCCCCTGTCTGTACAGCACCCCACTTATCTAAGTAGAAGTCAGGAGCCTTAAGACAAATTCAACCCCTAAACCCCAGATGCAGAGCAAAATTCCAGTCTCGGTGGAAACACAGGACCTTACATTTACAAAAAATACATCCAAGACTTTCATCCCACGTTAAGAGAGTAGCTGTGATACATATATGTGTACATAGTATACGTGCAATTGTATATATGGACTTTTAGCTAATAATCCACAAGACGTGCTGATGGGAAATCGGCAGGATGGTGTTAGAACCAGACTGCGTTGTAATAAAAGACACAAATAACCACTGGCCACCATGAGACGAGCCACCTCTTCCACATCTGCCACGGCCTAGGAGAAATTGCAGGGGAAGTGATGACATGAACACTTCTCTTACTTCTAGCCTGACAACCAGCCCCAGGTTGATGGTGACAAACACAGTGATCAATCAAAACTGATCAAAGCAGAATTCCAGAGGCTGCAGAGAACTCAACACTAAATCAGACTGCCAGCAGGCCTGCCATGGCTCAGAGAAAGAACATTGCAGAAGAGGGGGCGGAACGATTATAAGCGCCACAGAATGGGTAGAAATATCCTGAGGCACAGTCCCCCACCATGCCCACCTCCTGCTCCTCCACAGGAACTGACTGAGGCCTTCATGACTCCACAGTGACTACCATAACCCCACTGAGGAGGGTCTCCAGGGTTAACAGGAACTGGGGCGAGGGGATAAAAGCGAATAACCCATTGTAGTTAATATAAAATAAAAATGTTTTAAAAGACAGGAATAACTTAAAGCTGGAGCAAGCCAAGTGTGGTGGTGCATACCTTTAATCCCAGCACTCAGGTGGCAGAGGTAGGAGGATCACTGTGTGTTTAAGGCAAGGCTGGGACTGCAAAGTGAGTTCCCGATCAGTCTAGGCTAGAGTGAGTGACATCTTACCTCTCACAAACAAACAAAATTAGAATTCTAATGCAGGAGCAGCCACACAAAGGGGCCTGAAGATCCCCGAGGCTATCAGCTTGTTACCAATTTGATAACAGAGATTCAAGTGGGCTCACATTACCCGGATGAGAAAGGCATATAAGCATGTTGTGACATACATGTAACATGCAAACATACAGCTACTCACAATACCTGCCCATATATTCAGGGCAGAAATCAAGACATCTGTCACCTTAGCTACTTCTTATACCCGAGCTTCAAAGTTGCAACCCAGTTACCAGAACCGCCAGAGACACTCATGTTCAGACAGAGAGTTCTGAAATGTGCCCCCTCCATTGGGCTCATGTTTGGAGCCTTCAGGTGATACCTGACTGGCAAGAGGTCAGTAGGGTTGATACCCAGTCCTGGTTCTGAGCTCTGCGTCTTGTCTTTGCCATGTAAAAAGCCAGCTCACACTTCCACCACCATGCCATCCCCACCGTGATGGACTGGATCCCTCTGAAACTGTGAGCCAAATGATCTTTCTTCCCTTAGGTTGTTTCTGTCAAGTGCTTTGTTAAGAACAACAAAAAATCCCTCCCTCAAGAAAACAACAACAAAAGCCATCATTTTCCCCCCTGAGTAGGGTCTCCCTGAGTAGGGTCTCAGCTCCCAGGCTGACCTGGAATTCACTATGTGGTCTCAGGCTGGCCTTGACTTACCACGTCTGCCAAGCCATCCTGCTTTGAGATTTGTATGGTTCAAGAACCAGCAGCCGGATTAAAGGAGACCATGACTATTGAAGGCTTCACATGCCCTGACCTTCTTCAGGCAGGACACAGGCCGAGAGCCTGCTCAGTCCAAGGAGCAGGAGTCTTCAATGCCCTTTGCTTTTTGTTTTTGTTTGGTTGGTTGGTTGGTTTTTGTTTTTCAAGGCAGGGTCTCACTCTAGCCCAGGCTGTCCTGGAATTCACTATGTAGTCTTCTTATATCTACACGAGAGAATTACAGACCACCATGCTTCTTAAGCCAATTAAAAGTCTTTTATTGGGCTGGAGAAATAGATTAACAGTTAAGGCATTTGCCTATAAAGCAGAAGGACCTGAGTTCGATTCCCCAGGACCCACATAAAGCCAAGTGCACAAGGTGGTGCATGTGTCTGGAGATCTTAAGCAGTGGCTGGAAGCCCTTGGCTTGCCCATCCTCTCTCTCTCTCTCTCTCAGAGTCTGTCTGCCTCTTTCACATTTTGTTCTCAAATAAACAAATTTTAAAAAACAACAAAAAAATCAACCAATGAGATGCCATTAAAAATTCTCTCAAAATTAAAAAACCTGCATTTGGAACCTCAGCTCTCGGCCTCGCTGGGAAGTCTTCCTCATTCCCGCCATAGTTTTCCTACTGATGTGCTCAATTGCTAAAGCTTAAGGCAAAGGAAGGTTCTGAGGCCAGAACAGCATCCTGGGCTCTCCCTTGCATTTCCAGGCGCTTCCTCTTGAGGGAGTCCGAGTTCTTCAGGAGAGGTTTGTGGGGAGGCCTGTGGCAGGACCCTAACAGGCTGTAAGACTGAAGGAAGAAGTTGTCTCTTGAGCAGCACACGCTATCAAGAGCTGCTTGGCACTAAGGCCCAATAGCTGGACAGTCCCTGTGTGGACAGTCCCAGGGGCCCAGGCCAGACTACCACATCAAAATGGTCCAAAGTGCCTGGTGTGGTGGCGCACGCCTTTAATTCCAGCACTCAGGAGGAAGAGGTGGGAGGATTGCTGTGAGTTCAAAGCCACCCTGAGACTATATAGTGAATTCCAGTCCAGCCTGGGAGAGACCCTACCTCAAAAAAAGAAAGAAAAATAGATAAATAAACAAAAATAAAACCCAGCCCAAAGAAAACTAGCTATTCTCCAAAGGCAGAGGGGAGATGGGAGCTGTTATAGCCACCGTGCTGTTCCCTTGGGGAACACCCCACCAGAAACTAATCCTGGGAAAGACTCCGGTCAGGACAGGATGGTGTCAACCTACAGAACGGTCCCCTGCAAGAGCTATAGGGTGAGCCCTGTTGTATAGCTGGGACTTGATAACCAAGGTATGTCATCCATGGGAAATGAATAAGGTGGGAGCTCTCATCTCAAGGAAAATAGCAACCACTGTTTAAGTAGACTGTGTGAAACCAGAGCAAGAGAGAACATGCCAGGCCTGGAGTGTGCCTCTGGCAAACGCACATGAAGAGGATCCGACATTCTCCTGTCTGACCAAGATGATGTCAGAGCTTAACCACATCTAATTGAGTGTGGCCCTGAGTCCTTGGACACAAGTATCTTATTAGATCATTATCTTAATGATGGGCTTTCAGGGGCTCTGCTCTTAGAGCGCCACACAGCCCGGCTGCAGGCTCTCCTGGCTGAGGAAGGGGACTGGCCTCTCTAGCACGCCTTCATGCAGTCCTGGGTGGACAAAAGCCAGTTAAAGGCCAGGATGCCATTCCTGGAGATCCTGCAGGGTTCCCAGAAGACTGGAGGCTGAACCAGGGTGGAAGAGGGGGCTTGGCACCCAGAGGCCAAAGACAAAGTGCCTAGTTCCCAATCCTCTTTCCTTCCAGAGCAGACTTTCTGAGGACTCAGAGTCCATGCTTACTGGCTACAAGCTATCATCAGCAATCCGCTGCTTAAAAGACCGGCAACCCTGTGGCCTGCCCACCCGGAGACCAAGCTTGAGTATGAAGCCATGTCATAACTAAGCATCATGAACTTGTCATCCGTGAACTGAGAAGGTTCAATGTGGGAGGGTCCCGGGTGCTCTGTGAAAACTCTCCCACCTCTAGCCCAGCCAGTGAAAGGGGGCAGCACGTGTGTCCAGCACGTGCAGAGATGAGAGGAATGAAGACTCTACATGGACACGTCTACTGAGCCCCTCGAGACAGACTGTCACAGCCAGAGCAGGGCGCCTCCTCACCGTCCCGGCTGGTGTCACTTCCAAAGACCTTTCTCTGTGTCCGGCCTGGCGTAGAGAAGCGGCCGGTCATCGAGCATGACGCCAAGGGTGGGTGATAAAGGGTGGGCGTCCAGCTGAGTGGATGTGGGTGGGGTGACAAGTGCTGGTTGCTTAGCAATGCAGAGCCTGCTGTCCTCACAAAGGGAGAGCCTTCCCCCACCCCAGGGAGGGCTGGCAGCCAGGACCTGGGCCTAGAGAGGCTCTTGTCTTCCCTGTCTGCGCTCTGCAAACTTCTCTCCTGGGGACTCAGAGGATGGCTTCGAGTGAGGAAAGCAAGTGAGGGAAGCAAGACCCCTTATTCCTGGGGTGTCCCCGTGCTGTGTCCCAGCAAAACCTTAACGTAGTTATGCCTTCACAAAAGCACTTGAGCTTCTAAAAGAAATATTTAATATTTTGCTTATTCCAGCTGGCCTCTCCCTCAGCTGAGGCCATGGCTGTTTTCTTAGGGTCAGTTACTTCGGGCCTGACCCTCCTGTTGTCCACATGGAGAACTGGGCAGAAGCCAGAAGAGGCCCCCTGCTCCTCTGAAGCTCCAGCTCTTTCCACTCAGCTCCCTTAGGCATCAGCAGTTGGCACCTCATTCTGTGGGCTGTTAACTGATGTGGGGCATCACCATCTCTGGCTCTAGGCACTGCCACCACCTAGCTGGGGCAATGTCACCTCACATAAATACGTGGAAACTGAAGGCACCACACTTGAAGCTGTACCAGGCAAAGGGGCTTGAAACTTACACATTTCATAATTAGCAAGCCATATTATAAATTATAAAACAACTTATAATACGTAAGCCAGAAGGCATTTTTCTAAGTTGGACATGTTCACTTATGAGTTATTTCACCCAGCCCTGGGTGCTGGGAAATTTTGTAAAACTGAAGTGTAATTGACTTTTTCCACTACAATCGTCTTTAGGAAATAAAAGGGAAGTTGAGTTTGACAGTTATTTTAATTGGGGGGTGTACAAACAGAGCCTGGGAAAGTAACCCAGGAAAGCATTATCTGCTGCCTGGATTATCTAGTTCAGTGATTTATAAATCCGGAATTTATTCAGCAATTTTAAACTTTCCTCTCCAAATGAGAGACTCACATCTGAGTCCCTGGGTTGAGCAGCCACCCAAGCTATCTCGAGGTCATTTCTAGGGACACATGAACAGTGGAGAAGCCGTATAAGCACACGTCACTTCTCACAGTGTTTGTGAGGAGCAGGCACTTCCCAGAGAAAGCCCACTCTCTGGGGTCTTCCCTGGGTGGGTTTCTTGCATCTGAGCTGAGTCCCCACCCTCTTCTCCTCCACACTCTGCTCCACACTCTCTCAACACCCTGCTGACAGGGCTTTCTCCACCCAGCAGCCCAAATACTTCTTTCAGAAAGCAGTCACGTCTTTTCACCCCTCCTGTGCTTCCGTCCTGGATGGAAAAGTCAGCGTTTTACCTATATGACTGATCGGGATGAAGTCCCTCGCTCCTGGCGTGTCTTCAGGGGAAGAGATGGAGGCACAGAGGGCAGAGCTGCTTCCCCACACCAAGGGTCTCCATGGGTTGCTGGCAGCAACAGAAGCTGGAAGCCCAGGGAAGGAGTCTCCCAAGGGGCATCCAGAGTGATCCAGGCCTGTGCACATCCTGCCTGCAGACTTCTGGCCTCCAAAAGAGTAACTTCTTGCACACTGCTTGTAATTTGCTTTAATATATTTTATTTGTGTGTGTGTGTGTGTGTGTGTGTGTGTGTGTGTGTGTGTGTGTGTGAGAGAGAGAGAGAGAGAGAGAGAGAGAGAGAGAGAGAGAGAGAGAGAGACCAGGAGTTCTTGTTGCTGTAAACACATACCAGATACATCCACATTTTGCATCTGGCTTTACATGGGGACTGAGGAATCAAACCATAGGCTTTGCAAGCAAGCACCTTTAACCCCCGAGCCAGCTCTCCAGTCCTGTAGTTCATTTTTGTGACTACCTAGAAAACAGAGGTTGCTGTGGTACTTAGAATAAAGCCTCCGTTCTTTGGGGATTTTTTTGCTTCGTAGTGCTAGGGGTTGACCCAGGCCCCATGCATGCTCAGCAGCAGCCCTCCCTCCTGAGCTACCGCCAGCCCCAGGCGCAGCCCTTGCCTTGTTCTCTTGCCTGTGCCATATGCCACCTCCCTCCCTCTGGCTCTCTGGCTGCCTCTGTCACGTGACCCTCATATACCTAACTGGCCTCATTCTTCCCTCACCAGAGATGTTGGGGCCCCTCACCTTCCCACTGGCTACATGATCATCTGTTTTGATGCCTTCCCTCTGTTCCCTTGTTCCTCATAACGTGATTACCCATGATGTCATTGTACACCATTTGTGCAGAATAGAAATTTCTTGAGAGTGAAGTTTCATTTTGGTCCCAGCCTTATTGGCTAGATGTAAGCCAATGCTAATTAAACCCAGAACTTTCCTTGTGAGAAGAGAAGCACCTGGCCAAGAAGCCTGCGGGCACTGTTGCCATTGAGGATGGAACGAGGTAACTGAGACCGTCTCAGGAGGGGTGCCTCCTGTTATGCTGAAGTCAGGGAGCTGAGGCCTTGGGTAGGAGGACAGGCACTCCCAAGCAGGAACAGCGGAGCCGTGTGAATGGACCCAGGGCTCCAGCCCAGCACCACTGCCCCAGGCTTGCTTCTATCTATGGAGGATGACTGGCTCTCACTCAGGGCTCTGGCTTCCACAGGTGCATCCCTGCATTGTGCTGGCCCATCACCCTGGTTTCTAGTTCATAAAATTCTCCACCCCAGTCCCTGATGACTCCTCAGAACACTAGATGGAGATGAAGAGAGCCCAGCCTTGGTGGAAATTGGAAAGAAAGTTATTCTCCAGGAAGGAGCTCTCTGCTCTGCATGGGGACATTGGCTGGGTGACCGAGAAAGCCCAATAGACGGAGAGCCTGCTTTTGAACTCCTAAGCAAGGTGTTACCTTCCAGAGCAGCCTACTGGGCTACTTTGTATTTTAGCTTGTTTTTGCAAACAGCATGACAAAGCAAGGAGAGGAAGTCAGGGAGCAGGGAGAGAGGGAGAGAGAGAGAGAGAGAGAGAGAGAGAGAGAGAGAGAGAGAGAGAGAGAAGGAAACTGTGTTGGAATTCTCCCTTGTGAAAAAAAAAATCAGGGCAACCCAAAGGAAGTGAGGCTTGGGGACATTTACAAACAAGAGTGCAAAGAGAGCGTTCAAAACACCTAGAGAAATCAGAGTGTGTGTGTGTGTGTGTGTGTGTGTGTGTGTGTGTGTGTGTGTGTGTGTGTGTTCTGTGCCTGTCCAGCAGGCTACTTCTGCAGCCTCACAATGACGGTTCCTGCCCTCCAGGGGCCCCACATATGCAACCGTGTCTGCACCTGAAGCCCGCTTGGGACCCATGCCCTGAAGCTCAGGTACCAGTGGTGTGGCCGGTCCCTTTGCCACCAGCCTTCCCAGGCTCACATTCCAGGCAAACGTGCTTCTCTGTGGTGCTAACTTCAGTGAGCATGGGGAGGAAAAGTGCATGTTCCAAATCCAGACATTCCTGGGTGTGGGATTAACCCTTGTGCCTGGGAGGACCTGGTTTGGGAGAACATTCTGGAGGGAGCTGCAGATGGAGCTCAGCAGACTGTTGGATGGCAAAATCCCTCCACATTGAAAGCAGTGAGCAATTATTGCCAGCTTTTATCAAAAACAGCCGAGACAGCTCATGAGACAAGGCGTGGGGAGGGTCCTCAGATCCTCACCTGACATGGCAGGTGCTCCCTGTGCCTGCTGTGTGGAATAACACTCGAGATAGTGGGACTCTAGTGACCACTGCTCACAGCTGGCTCACAGAAACCTTGTAGCAGATGGTGTCGACTCCGCTTGGTCTGATCCTGCGATGGGGAACACGTGAAAACCTTTTGCCATTTTACCTAGAAAGTTAGACACTCTGGCAACCTCCTTTAATCAAGTAGCGCTCTCTCTCCACCCCTCCCACCTCTGCTTGTGTGCAGGTTACCTCAGGACTGACCTAGTAACTACAGCGGTCACTGGCTCAGGACCCCTTGGCAAGGCAGCCCCACCCAGCCTCACTCATTTCTGAGGCTCTACCAGTGAGCACGAGGAAGACAGACACCTGTGAGCCAGGGTGCTGGGGAGGCATGACTCACCATCCATCCACCGTCCCCTTTAAGCCAGGCCAGCTCCTCGGTCCGCATAGCTCAGCTGTCTGCCAGCAAGCCATCAGTGTACCTGGTGACGTGTATGCTGGCTCCTCCTAGCCTCCCGCATGCTGACCGCATGGGCGAGTGACATTGTCTTACAGGTGCATGTCTGTCCAGCATGGTGTCATCTCGTGTGAAGTTTCAAATCTTCCCAGGACTGACAACCTGCCCAGGCCTCGCTGATGGTCCGTCAGTCTGTGATCCATGTGGGATTTTAGAAGTGTTCTTGGGCAGGAAGCATGTCCACGAAATAATCACCTTTATTTCGACACTCATCCTCTGTATATTTCAGGGAATGAAGTCCAGTGTGACTTTGTCACTCTGTGAGGTACATTCAGTCAACTTATCTGGACCCATTTGTAAAATATATGGTGTTTAAAAGCTGGAATGTTCCCCATTTATGAAGGGTCGGTGTCTGTAAACCACAGTCCTTCCACCCTTGAACAGCACAAAGACAAAGGCATGAGATTCTAGGCAAATTCCAGGGTAATGTGATTGCATCTGCAATTAGGTTATGTGACACCTTTGTGCACACTACTGATGGGGAGGGTAGGAAGACAGGCTGGACTTGTTAGAAAAATACATAAAAGGAAGTTGCAGACTCTCTCAGAGTGTCCACGTACTGCTGGCAGTTTTTGAGAACCCGCCTCCTCGCAGAACCTTCCAGAGTGCTCACATTTCTGTTTGCATCTCTGCTTCCTCCGCCTGGCCTGTCCCTCTCTCGGCAAGGCCCTTGCTGGAGGCCCTGGATTCCAGAAACTCAACAGTCCCATAAGCCAGCACGGCCACACTCAAGACGCCCATTAGGATGGAGAGCTTGACGCGGACACACAGAAACGTGCTGTACCCAAAGGCGACCACGAAGCCCAGCGCTTCCCCAAGCCGGTAGTTGGCGAAAGCAGCTTCCTTGTTCTTCTCAAACAGAACTCCATAGAGAGCTGCAGAGGGAGGAGGGAGGGAGGGAGGGAGGAAGGGAAGGAGGGAGGGAGAGAGGGAGGGATGAAAATGGTGCACAGGCCCTCCAACTCAGGTCAAGTTATTTATTGCTGAGAGTAGTGGGGCTTAAACCTTGAAAACATCTGCACATTGTTATTTTTAAAAGCACAGAATTGGGGCTGAGAGATAGCTCGGTGGGTAAAGGCACCTGCCTGCACGGTCTTCCAACCCCAAGTTCAATTTCCCAGCATCCCTGTAAAGCCAGATGCAAAGTGGCAACACGTGTGACAGTGATCACAGCCTAGGACATGGGGAGGCCGAGCCAGAAAGCCAAGGTCATGGGCAGCTAGACAGCTATCACTGGTAACCTTGTCCCATAGAAGGTGGAAGAAACAGGCACCTCAAGGTTGTTCTCTGACCCCCCACACATGTGGCATGGCATCCATGTGCACTATACATATACACATACACACAGATGCAAATACACATGCATGCAAATACACATACACACATGCATGCACATATACATACACATGTATGAACACAAATACATACATGCACGCATACAAACATACATACACACATACATACATACATACATACATACATACATACATACATACATACACACAAATAGATCAATTTTTAATGCATAGGATTTGGTCATGCGAAGATGCTAACAAGAACAGCGAAGGCCCCTGCAGCGGGCACAGTCATGGGGAGAAGTGCGGGATTTGCAGAGCACAAGCTGAGGCGGCCTCCCCAGCTCTCACTTTGAGGAGGAGGAAAAGAAAGCTCAGAACATGGCTTGTGTAGGATGAGGCGTGGCTGCCCACCAGTCCCCAGGACCTATCAGACATCTGTCCCTTCAGTTATGGGATGAACCAACAGGATACCTACCTCCCAGGATCAGATGCCCAGTGAAGGCCATTGCTGCTGTTTGGGACTGTCGTTGCCTGCCCAGGGATTTTTTTCTTCCTTAGTATTTTCAGTAATTCCATTTTATTCTTGTTGATCTCATGGTGTGTGTGTGTGTGTGTGTGTGTGTGTGTGTGTGTGTGTGTGTGTGTGTGTGTGTGCGTGCGTGCGCGCACGCTTGCCTGTGTCCACATACAAACAGGCAGTGGTATGTGTGCAGAGGTGTCTGCCCTCACATCCCACTTGGCTTGCGGTGGGCTCCTATCACTTGCCGTGTGTGCACCATGCTGGCTGGCCTGAGTGTTCCTGGGATCCTTCTGTTTCTGCCTCATCTTGTCGTCTGCACCCTGGGATGCCATGTCTGGCGTTAAGTTGGTTCTGGGGTCTTGTGTTTTTTACTTGCACAGCAAGTGCCTTTACCCACTGAGCTAACTTTCCAGTCTCAATATTTTAATTTCTCATAAAACATTCTTAGTCCTAACTGACACACATTTGTGGACTATCCTGGGGCCTTAAGAGTGAAAGACTCCAGCTAAAGGAACGGGGAGAGAATCCACGCTTACAGTCTGTTACAGGAACGTCATACAAAAATGCTTGGGGTAAAGTGAGTCACTGTGCTTCCCATGCTGGGTGGCGTCACTTCGATGGGTCTAAATGAGCTGCAAGAATCCCATCACCTGGGAGGGCACCACTGGGACTGCGGGCCGCCCTGCTCACCTCCATGAGATCCTGTGCCGGCTCCTACTCACACAGTCCCTTCCCCTCCTCACCAAGACATCTCTCAGTCCCAGATCTGCCCTGCACACCTGTTTCCTATGCACAGTCTTCCCACTATGTCCCAGGATAGAAGGAGGGCCCAGGATGGACGATCCCAGTATTAAGACACCCAGGATAGAGGGAGGGCCCGGGATGGAAGGAGGGCCCAGGATAGAGAGCCCAGGATGGAATGCCCAGGATGGAGGAGGAGGAACCCAGAATTGATGATTGAGAAGGCCAATGGCTCTCTCCTTCCCTCTCTGCCAACAGGGCTCTGTCAGAAAAACCCGAGTCCCATCAGCAGAAGAAGCCAAGGTATTTGTTCAGAAGACAGGACAGGAACTGGGTGGGGAAACACCTGCCCCTTCAGGAATTCCTGTGAATCCAGTCACCCCTAAGAGAGATATGTCCACATCAGCAACAATTAGACAGGTGAGGGGATGTGACAGCCAAGTGACCACACCTGTGATATCTGGACCAACAGGTACTAGAGAGGCCAAGTGCAGCATGGTCCTCAGGGCAAGATCCTGGAGCAGGAGAAATTGAGCTGGGGAAACCCTGGCCAACCATCTTCTGTGGGCAGTGGTGCACCGATGCCCTGGCATCTACCAATGTTCCCGGTTATGTAAGTGGAGGGGGACTGGGCGCAGGTTCTGTGGGACGTTGTAGCTATTTTGTAAATATGAGATGACTCCAAACTCAAAAACTATGTTTGAAGAGAAATCTACCCTGTGCTCATCTACTCCGGGAGGCAAACCATCAGGCGGTCTCATCTGGGTGGAAGAGACAGGTTAAATGAATGGGGCACAGAAGAGAAGTCAGCTTTATACGCTTATGAATTGAAAGCAGCCCTTCGGGAGCTAACAGGGCAAAGCACATTTGTAGAGGAGACATCCTGTATCTTAAATGCCATGTGGTGGCATGTGAGGGTTACCATGGCAACTGCACCATCTCCCTTGGCTGGCAGAGTGAGTGAGCTTGACAGGCCCAGATCAGCTGCTGAGAGGTGGAGGGAGTTCCTGGGGCCCTGCAGGGCATCCAGCAGGAACTCACAACCTGCCTCAGGAAGGGGGCCAGTGTGCAAGCCCTGTGACACTCTGCTCCTCGGAAGAGGCCGTGGTGGGCATTCACAGATCGAACGGAGGGGGTTGCTAGGTTTATTCACGTCTGTTAATTAGGGGTGTATGTGGCCACACAGGCTCTTCCTTTTGGTTCCATATATACAAAAGCTGGCTGCATTGTTGAGGCGGCCAAGAAGATTTGTGCAAATGTATTTTTTAGCTCTCCTGAAAACAAGCAGCACATTGGAGCTGCCAGCAAGGACCTGGTCCGAGGAACATGGTCCATGAGCTCTGAGGTGAAATATGAACACAGGCAGGTACGAGGGGGAGTGGCCAGGCCTTCTGTCCCTGGGAACCCCGGCCTCAAGTTTCCTCTATGTCTTCTTTATCCATTTATTTTTACCAAAGGCCACCCTCTAGATTTCTTTAAAAATCATTTGGGGGGCTGGAGAGATGGCTCAGTGGTTAAGGTGCTTGCCTACAAAACCTAACAGCCCAGGTTTGATTCCTTAGGACCCACATTAAGCCAGATGCACCAAGAGAAGGGTACATGCAGCGGCTGGAGGCCCTGGTGTGCCCATTCTTTCTGTCTCTCCTTCTCTATCTCTCTCTGATTGTAAATAAATAAATAAAATAGTTTAAAAATATTTTTGTGTATGCAGGTGTGTGGGTGTCAGGTGTGTGCAGGCCACAGAGCATTGTGGAGGGAGGTCAAGGGCAGCCTTGAGTTTGGTTCCTCGTCCTCCACCTTGTTTGGAGGCAGAGTATCTTCATGCTCGATGTGTGAGCACCGGCTATGTGGACTGCAAGCTTTGAGGGGCTCTCCTGCTTCTGCCTCCCGTAACATTCCTTATAGGTGTGCAGGGATTATAGACACGTGCTACAGAGTCTGGCTTGATGTGGGTTCTGGAGATACGAACTCAGGTGGTCAGGTTTGCCCAACAATCGCTTTTACCCACACAGCCATCTCTCTAGCTGACACACCCCCTTCCTGACACAAGCCTGGGTGTGCCCGAGTAAGGAAGTAATGGTGCTGTCTCAGGGAAGGGGAAGGGGTGGCTTCTTAGCCACATCCATCTGGAGAGCATCCTCGATTCCTGGCTGGCCAAGATTGGCCGGACACACAGTGTTTGCCAGCCTAGACCTTGGGGACCCTCTTGGAACTTAGTGGGTTTTGTGAGACCCATGCTGGTCCCATTGTCATTTACGAGCACCAACCAACACACACCCTGCCATGTCCTGCACAATGCTACCCACACTTCCTCCTTTCCTTAGCCCTCCCTGGAAGCCTTTGCTGCTCTGGCTGTGGAAACCACAGCCCCTCAGCCATCACAGACACATTCCTGCCTCTATGCTGGGTCCCACGGAGCCACCCCGTGCTGCACCGAATACCAGGGCTCTCCTGACCCCTTATCTTCTACGCCATGGACCAAAGGCCTGCTCAGAGAACATACCTCAGACGCAGAGAGTGTGGCCTGAAGCCTCGATACCTCCCTCCCTGCCCCATACCCTGGCTCATACCCGCACTTCTAATGGGGGCTCCATTGCCCATAGCCAGGAATCCACACTAGTGGCTTCTCTCTGGCCTTACACCCCTACAGGGGCATCTTGGACCTGCACTGGGCACTCACCGTTGTTCTGCGTCTGCCAGACAGCGTCTGCCATGCCCCACAGGCCAGGGAGGAGGAGGAAGATGGCCATCTGGGCCGGGTGTGGGCGCCACAGCAGGAAGGCGATGATGCAGGAGAGGTGGATGACGGCACCTGGTCAGAGCGAGAAAGAGGACATGAGTGGCTGGGGTGTCTCTGCTCAAGATGGCCAAGGACCCAGATCACCCATGTTGGGGATCTTCACTCATCTGCTTCCTGCTTAGCCAACATTTCCTTAGGGTGAGCTGAAAGACGACTCAGGGGGATCCCTGACGTTTATCCAAAAGCTAGGGGTGGATACTGAAGGTGCAGACCAGCAGCCTCCTAAATGGTCTCCAGCCAACTTTATCTAGGGGACGTGTGGCATCTTGTCTGAGCCGCAAAGACCCTGGCTGGTCCCCAGCCTAGTACTGCAGGACTGCAGAACACGGTGGCTTGCGTCTCCAGTAAGCCAGGTTTCTAAGCAAGGTGGGGACCAGGAGACAGGACCAAGAGATCCTTGGGCTTGTGCCCTGGGGCTCTGCCCCAGTGAGCATGCTTGGCCCATGACTTCAGTGACAATGTGGTGTCAAATGTGGCAATGCCTGCCTGTGACCCTCCAGACACTGCAGAAGGGAATATGCTCCCATTGTGTTCCTCAAGACTCGGGCCCTGTCTGCACCTCAAGGTCTGCATAGGTGAGGTTCTGCCCACCTCACAGGGTGACTGAGAGTGAACAGCAGGCCATGGGCAGAGCAGGTAAATATCCTGTTTCTCTTCCTAATGCATTCCCTCGAGTCCTAGCTCGGGGCGCTTGTCACGGTCACCATACCTGGCTCTTCATTTTTCCCCCACCCCTCAAAATGGAAAGGGACATGGATCCAGAATGGTGAAGAGCCTCAGCTTTAAAAGGCCTGTCTTGACTCACCATGTGGACAGACAGTTGTGAACTGTGTCCCTTATAAGGGTCTCAGTAAACCTGCACAGACCCCAACCCTGGCTCCTGTCACACTGGCTGAAGTGCTCATCACATCTGGATCCCTATGTGTCTGCATTACCCAGCACGACACCTGCCTGGAACCCAGTGCAGGGGAGCCATGCAGTTTCTTATTGAATGAAGGCAGGGAGGGAGGAAGAAGAAAGAAAGGAGAGGAGGGAGGGAGGGAGGGCTCAGGAAAGAACCCCAAAGGGTCTTCCCTTTCAGGATTTTTCTGCAGTCCCTTTGCACTGCAGCCCGAAAGCTTGCTGACTCTGGGGATGGCAAGATGCCTACCTACCCAGTATGTAGAGCACAGCCCTGCCTGTGTACTGGGAGACCTTTCCGTACAGCAGGGAGCACAGGGAGGTGGAAGCCGAGAAGCAGATCATCACATAGCCCACGAACTGGATGCCCAGGGCACAGGTGACATAGGACTGCAGGGAAGCATACAGCTGTGTTAGTGGTCCTCACAAGCCTTGCTAGGGCTCCAGTCTGA